>AWOL01S0003183.1:107128-180686 GCA_000715115.1 Nicotiana otophora | reverse complement strand
TTTTTTGAGGGTCTTTCGGAAACAGCCTCTCTACTCCTTCGGGGTAGGGGTAAGGTCTGCGTACATACTACCCTCCCCAGACCCCATTAATGGGATTTTACTGGGTTGTTGTTGTTGTTGTTGTTGTATTTGCTCGGCATCTCCTTGTAACGACACGGCTGGTCGTTTTGAGTATTATAACCTAGTTCCTACATTTACTGCTCAAGTTATGCTTTACAGTTGTTTTATGACTTACCGGGTTAGTTGGTTCGGGTCCGTTGAGGTTTTGGAGTGAATTGGAATACTTAGTTCTAAGGTTTAAAGCTTAAGTTAAGATAGTGACCGGATGTTGACCTATGTGTAAACGACCCCGGAATAGAGTTTTGATGATTCCAATAGCTCCGTATGGTGATTTTGGACTTAGGAGCATGTCCGGAAAAGTTTTTTGAGGTCCGTAGTGGAATTAGGCTTGAAATGACGAAAGTCGAATTTTTGGAAAGTTTGACCGGGGGTTGAATTTTTGATATCGGGGTCGAAATCTGATTCTAAAAATTTTAATAGGCCCATTATGTCATTTATGACTTGTGTGCAAACTTTGAGGTCAATCGAACTTGATTTGATAGGTTCCGGCGTTGTTTGTGGAAACTTGAAATTTCAAAGTTCATTATGCTTGAATTGATGTATGATTCGTGGTTCTAGCATTGTTCGGCGTGATTTGAAGATTCGACTAAGTTCGTATGATATTTTAGGACATGCTGGTATGATTTGACAGGTCCCAAGGGGCTAGGGTGTATTTTAAGTTTTGGATCATTGGTTGAGTGACTAGTAAGGTTAAGAAATTTGAAAGTTTGACCATGGTCAATATCGGGTAAAGACAACCCCTTTTCAGTGTTTTGAGTGCGCGAGCAGGTTTGTAGCGTGTTGTATGATTGAAATTCATATATGGTTTGTGTCTGGGAGGTTTCGGGTGAGTTTCAGATGGTTAACGGATCAAAATTCGGACTTAAACAGCTGCTGGAAATTTCTGCTGCTGGAAAAATTGAGGTCATGAAAAATCAAGGTCATGAAAAATCGAGGTCATGAAAATCGAGGTCATAAAAATCGAGGCTGGAGAAAATCGAGGCCAGGCCTGGACAGAAACTTTAAGTTATAAAACAGAGGGGTTTCGTCCCATTTTCCATTTTTTACAAATTGGAGCTTGGGGGTAGCGATTTTTGAGAGATTCTCACGAAAAACATCGGGGTAAGTGATTCTAACTCGGATTTGGTCAATATACATGAATATATTATTGTTTTCATCATTTAATTAGTGTTTTGAGATGAAAATTTGGGAAAAATGAGGAAGAGTTCTTGGACTAGAATTGTGAGGTTTTGAATGGGATTTTGTTATCGTATTTGAGTAAAATTAGTATGGTTAGACTCGTAAGTGAATGGGATTTTGGGTTTTGTGACTTGTGTCGGATTTCGAGACGTGGGCCCGTGAGCCGGGTTTGAGCCGATTTTGGATTTTTGGCTATAATTTCATATTTTCTTGTGGAATTAATTCCTTTAGCCTATAATGATTGTATTGTACTACTTGTGGTTAGATTAGTGACGTTTGGAGACCGATTTGAGAGGCAAAGGCATTTTGGACTAGAGTTTTACTTGGATTGAGGTAAGTAACACTTCTAAACTTGGTTCTGAGAGTATCAATCCCCGAATTGGTGTTATATAAATTGTTTGGAAGTGACGCACACGATAGTTGACGAGTGTGTGGACGTGCAACATTGAAATTGTGACTTGAATAAATTCTGTAGAGTTTAAAAATTAAAGAATCATGCTATTATCTGAACATTTCCCCACGTGTTAGAGAAATTGAGATGAGGCTCTTATTAAAGATCATGTTTAAGCTACGTGCCGATAATTTTGGGACCCATGGGGTCGTGTTGCTATTGAATTAATTATTTTAAAAATATACATTTCACACTCAGTCTTATTCGTCCATTGTGAGGATATTTATGGGATCGAGCTGCGCGCCGCAACAGGTCATATTGGCTTTATATATGTTATTATTAATTGGATCGGGACTGCCCACCTGCAACAGGACAAAATGTTTTTATACATTGTTATTGTTCTGGATCGGGGCTGCCCGCCTGCAGCAGGCCTTATTGGCTTTACTATTTTATGGATCAGGGTTGCCCGCCTACAGCAGGCTTTATAGGCTTTATTATTATACGGATGGGGACTGCCCGTATGCAGTAGGCCATAAAGGCTTTATATCACGCTTGGGCTGAAGGAGCCCCTCCGGAGTCTGTACACACCCCCAGTGAGCGTAGATGATAATACATATTCGGGATGGATTTCCTAGGGCATGGACTTGCCTTATTTTTGTAATGAATTTACCTAGACATGGATCTTGTCCGTATCATTTACACTTGCCTTATTGTCTCCCTTTTTGTCCTTTTGTCTTTGTTTTTTCTTTAGCCGAGGGTCTTTCGGAAACAACCTCTCTACTCCTTCAGGGTAGGGGTAAGGTCTGCGTACACACTACCCTCCCCAGACCCCATTAATGGGATTTTGCTGGGTTGTTGTTGTTGTTGTTGTTGTTATCCCAGGGTTGGATTGGCCTTATACGGTACTGAGTGACTGACTGTCAGTCGATGTGTATTTATATACGAGTTGGAACACCCTGGGCTAGATTGGCCATAAGTTGTACCGACTGACCGAATAACTTGTGACCAGTATTTACATGAGGTCTTTCTACTGAGATGTCATATTCCTCATATCATGCAGTATTGATCTATTTTACTTGTACTGAGTTTTACTGTAAACTTGAAAGCATGCCTACATTTTTGTTCCATTATTTATACTGGACTGTACCTGCAGAGCTCGTCACTACTTTCAACCCAGAGGTTAATCTTGTTACTTATTGAGTTGGTTGTACTCATACTACACTCTGTACCTTATGTGCAGATCCAGGTGCTTCCGGACACGGCGGCTGTTAGACCTCAGTATGATAGGAGACTATCAAGGTAGCTGCCTGGTGTCCGCTAACCTTGTCTCTCTTTTCTTCAGTTATTGTACTGTTCTATACTTTTAGATAGTGGTTTTTATCAGTCAGACATTATATTCATATTAGATACTCATGTACTCCATGATACCGGGTTTTGGGAGTGTTATATTTATATTTGTGAGATTTCTTATGCTGAATTTAATTATTTTGTTTTCAAATTTAATAGATATGATGGTTTATTAAGATTGTGGGCTTGCCTAGTATTGAGATAGGCGCCATCACGACTGGTGAGATTTTGGGTCGTGACACTCTTGCTCAATCTCCCAAGTAGTTTCTCCGACTGGCTGGCCTCTCCAATGTACCTTCATTGATGCTATGTTCTTTGACCTCAGTTTTCGAACCTGCCGGTCTAAAATAGCCACCGACTCTACATCATAAGTCAAATTACCGTCCAGTTGCACTGTACTGAAATCCAATACATGCGATGAATCCCCGATATACTTCTGGAGCATAGATACATGAAACACTGGATGAACACTTGATAGACTAGGTGGCAAAGCAAGTTCATAAGCCACCTCTCCAATCTTCTTAAGTACCTCAAAAGGCCCAATATATCGAGGGCTCAACTTGCCCTTCTTTCCGAACCTCAACACACACTTCATGGGTGAAATGTTTAGCAAAACCTTTCCTCAACCATGTAAGCAACATCACAGACCTTCCTGTCAGTATAACTCTTCTGTCTAGACTGCGCCGTGTGAAGCTGCTCCTGAATCAATTTAACCTTATCCAAAGCATCCTGAACTAAGTCAGTACCCAATAGCCTAGCCTTACCCGGCTCAAACCAACCCACCGGACACCATCTCTTATATAAAGCCTCAAACGGAGCCATCTAAATGCTCGATTGGTAGCTGTTATTCTAAGCAAACTCCGTGAGTGGCAAAAATGTATCCCAAGAACCTCCAAAATCAATGACACAAGCACGTAGCATATCCTCCAATATTTGAATAGTGCTCTCGGACTGTCCGTCCGCCTGAGGGTGAAATGATGTACTTAGCTGAACCTGTGTACCTAATTCTCGCTACACTGCTCTCCAAAACTGTGATGTAAACTGCGTGCCCCGATCTGAAATGATGGACATTGGCACATCGTGTAGGCGAACAATCTCGCAAATATAAATTTCAGCCAACCGCTCCGAAGAATAAGTAGTACCAACTGGAATAAAATGCACTGACTTGGTCAATCGATCCACAATCACCCAAATGGCATCAAACTTTCTCATAGTCCGTGGAAGCCCAACTACGAAATCCATGGTTCCCATTTCCACTTCGGAATTTCAAGTCTCTGAAGAAATCCTCCCGGTCTCTGATGCTCGTATTTCACCTGTTGACAATTTAAACACCGAGATACAAACCCAACTATATCTTTCTTCATTTGCCTCCACCAATAATGCTGTCTCAAATCCTAATATATCTTTGCGGCACCTGGATGAATGGAGTACCGCGAACTGTGATCTTCCTAGAGAATTAAGTCACGCAAACCATCTATATTAGGCACACATAGCCTACCCTGCATCTATAACATACCGTCATCCCCAATAGTAACTTCCTTGGTATCCCTAAGCGCTTTAATCCACAGGGACAATTCACGTGCTGCACGGACAACTCACATGCTATAGTATCAATATCTGGATCCGCACGGACAACTCACGTGATGCACGGACAACTCACATGCTATAATATAATATACGGATCTGCACGGACAACTCACGTGCTACAGGGACAACTTACGTGCTATAATATAATATATGGATCTGCACGGACAACTCACATGCTATACAGAAAACTCACGTGCTATAATATAATATTTCACAATTAGGCCATCGGCCTCACTCAGTCATAAATCTCTCTAGTCTCTCTGGCTGTCAATAATCATGAAAATAATCAACCCAAACAACAATGATATGATGCATCGGCAAGGAACAATAGAGACTGAGATAAAATAAATAAATAAATAAACTGTGATTGAGTACAAAACAACAATTAAGCAGATAGTTCAACAGGTACACGACCTCTGTGGGTCCCTACAGTTCCAACACATAATCTAAACATGATTGTGGTTCCATTTCTCTACTACATGGAGAATGTACAGATACCAATAGATTATTCAACTACACAGTTCCATGGAATTTGACCAAGTCACAATTCCTAAGGTGCACGCCCAGACGCCCGTCACCTAGCATGTGCGTCACCTCAAAACCAATCATATAACACATAATTCGGGGTTTCATACCCTCAGGACTAAATTTAGAATTGTTACTTACCTCAAGCCGTGTAATTCTTTAGTCTGCAATGTCTTTGCCTCGTAAATTGGCCTTCAAACGCCTCAAATCTAGACGAAAATAATTTGATCCAGTCAAT
Organism: Nicotiana otophora; assembly: GCA_000715115.1. Classification (NCBI taxonomy): domain Eukaryota; kingdom Viridiplantae; phylum Streptophyta; class Magnoliopsida; order Solanales; family Solanaceae; genus Nicotiana; species Nicotiana otophora. The sequence continues at coordinate 175,299 of AWOL01S0003183.1, read as the reverse complement.
AAAATTTATTTGAATTAATTCCAAACGAAAATACTAATTTTCCAACAAAATTCGAAATTTAGCTAAAAAATTACCCATGGGGCCCATGTCTCGGAAGCCGACAAAAGGTATAAAATCCGAAAGCCCATTCAACCACGATTCTAACCATACTAATTTTACCAAAATCCGACATCAACTCGACCCTCAAATCTTCAAATTAAACCAAGAGGGTTTTCTAATCTTTCCAACTTAATTCACACATTAAATGTTAAAAACAATCATGGATTCAGGTAATTTGACCAATAATGAGTTAAGAACACTTACCCTGTTGCTTTCCTTGAAAATCTCCCAAATATCGCCTCTTCCCGAGCTCCAATCCGTCAAAAATGGAAAATGGAACAAAGTCCCATTTTTAGAACTTAAACTTTCTGCCCAAACCTCTTTTCTTCACGAACGCGATAGGTCCCTCGCGTTTGCGAAGCACAAATCATGCTACCCAACATTTCTCTTCATGAATGCGAGACACTACTCACGAACGCGATGCTTTACCGTGCTCTTCTTCGCGAACGTGAGCTCCCTTTCGCGAACGCAAAAGCAAAAACACAGGCCTACTATTTTTCCCTTCGCGAACACGATACCCAAACGCGAACGCGAAGCACAACCCAGCTCCTCTTTGCGAACGTGAGAACCCCTCGCGAACACGAAGGAAAAACCTTGTCTACCTCAAATTCCCCTTCGCAAACGCTAAGAAGGAAATCAGACAAACACACCAGTTGCCTTCAGCCAACATGCCAAGTCCAACAATGATCCGTTAACCTCCCAAAACTCACCCGAGCCCCCGGGACCTCCACCGAACATACCATCAAGTCCCAAAATATCATACAAACTTAGTTGAACCCTCAAATCACCTCAAACAACGCTAAAACCATGAATCATACCCTAATTCAAGCCTAATGAACTTTGAAATTTCAAGTTTCCACAAACGACGTCGAAACATATTAAATCAAGTCCGATTAACCTCAAAATTTGCACACAAGTCAACAATAACATAACGGACCTATTAAAATTTTCAGATTCGTATTTTGACCCAGATATCGAAAAGTCAACCCCTGGTCATACTTCCCCAAAATTCGACTTTAGCCATTTCAAGCCTAATTCCACTACGGACCTTCAAATAATTTTCCGGATACGCTCCTAAGTCTAAAATAATCACACAGAGCTATTGGAATCATTAAAATTAAATTTCGAGTTCGTTTACACATAAGTTAATATCCGGTCAACTTTTCCAACTTAAATTTTTAATTAAGAGACTAAGTGTCTCATTTCACTCTGAAACGCTTCCAGACCCAAACCAACTAACCCGGTATGTCATAAAACAACTGTAAATCTTAACATGAGCAGTAAATGAGAGAAAGAGGTTATAGTACTTAAAACGACTGGCCGGGTCGTTATAGCTAAGCATTTTATTTATGAGTTACTTCTTTTATTACTTGCTTTACGTTGTTATGGACTGTTATTGGCTATTGGTGTTGGACCCAACCTTTGTTCTAGCTCATCACTACTTTCAACCTAAGGTTAGGTTTGTTACTTATTTAGTACATGGGGTAGGTTGTACTCATACTACACTTTTGCACCTTGCGTGCAGATATTGGATGCTGATGTCGCTGTGATCGACGGGAGCTGAATTTGGAGACGTACCTGTGTTCTTGTCATAGCTGCCTCTTGTTCATGGTGCCTTAGATTTATAAAGAAAATCTGTTTATGTACATTTCGAACAGATGATGCATTTATTTCATACCATCTTTGTAAATTCTAATCTTAGAAATTGATAATTTGTACTACCAGTTCTTGGGGAGTGTATTAAAGTTAGTTAAATATTAATTAAATCGGGTTATTGTTATTTGGATTACCTAGCGGGTGAGGTTAGGTGCCATCACGACTAGTTGGATTTTAGGTCGTGACAAGTTGGTATCAGAGCTCTAGGTTCATAGCTTCTACAAGTCATGAGCAAGTGTCTAGTAGAGTCTTGCGGATCGGTATGATGACGTTCATACTTATCTTCGAGAGGCTACAGGGAATTTAGGATAATTTTTCATCTTTCTTTCCTTATCATGCGGAATTTATTCAGCTTGAAACATAACTCTTTGAATTCCTTCCACGTATTTGTGTGCGCATGTGAGTGCTCAGTATCAGATGTGCATCACCAGATTGTGATTCCATGAACAAGGTTCGAGATGTATATTCTGTGTTTTGGCGATGGGCCAGTATGGAGGACTTGAGGCCAGGTTTAGACCGTAGCTTAGGCGCGGTAGCTTCAGTTATGTGAACTTGTATATCTGGACTCATATATCCGATAGTGTCCCTATGTGTGAAATTTATGGCTCGATGAGCGGTTGAATAGCTATATAATGAGCAAGATGTGACTGCGGAATGTGTTCCGATGGTTTGATTGTGACGAGAATAGTTTGTTTGAGATGTAAAAAAACAAAAAGAGTACCATTGGGTGCTTGGTGTCTGTCTTGATTTGACGTATAGTCTCGAGTATGAATGTGTTGAAGGATCTTTCATGTTGTTTAATGGTGGAGCGAAGTAGATTTTTATGTCTTGTTGATAAGTTCGGACTTAGGGAGATTAAGTGATCCAGTAGTGATTGTGGCTGCGAAAGGGTATATCAAGATGCCAATTTTAGGCAAAGCATGTGGGTTATCTCATGTGGAGTAATCTATGGAGGTGTGATCCTTATAAAGTTGAGCGGAGAGTTTCTTTTCTACCTGTGGGGTGTATGTGTTGAGATCTGAATTTGAATCTGGTTGAGAAAGTTGACTTGACTGTCAAGAAAATAAATGCGAGCTTAACGGATGATTGAGGTATTTTATGGTTGGTGTAGCTTGAGCTTGAGAAGAATTTTCGTTGAACTGACTAGGGTATTATGAGAGTAATAGAGTATGGATATTGTGCATTATGGGATTTTTTGTTCTTTGGCTTTGAGCCAAGTGGGGGAGTCTGCTATCACCGATTTGATTGCACGGTTATGTGTTGTATTGGTTTTGGTCTGAGGCATACTTGTGGATTAGTTATGACTTACAGAGGTTGATATGGAGGATGAGTCAATTAAGGAAATTCCTGGCTACGGGTTATATTACACTTTATGAGCATATGAAAATCACGGAATGAGTTGAGTTGTTATTCGTGACGGATGTAGTGTGCACGATGTATGAATTTGCTCGGTTGTGTTAAGGCATGGTTACTTCTTTGGGGTGTTGTTGTACTAATTGAGCATAGGCAGTTCGGCCCGTTTGGGCGATGCAATTGAGATTTGATCAGAGTGGATGACTCTCGATAAAGTTTTAATGGATTCAAGATTTATATGTAGCAACTGAGAATTTTGGCAGATTTGTATATGGCTAGAATTTGAGATTTAAGTTCGATGGTGTCAAGACTTGTGGCATTCTTTTTATATCATTATGGATTTAATATTTGGATATCAGCAAGGTGAAAGAAACAACTTTAGACTCAAATACGGTATTTTCAGAGTGGGTGTTTCGGTTGTGGTATTTATAGGGGATAATTATGATGTGGTGAGACTTTACAAATGTTTTGATGGCAATATTCTTGGGTTTGGTGACCTGCGTGGCTTGGTAGAGTTAGGGAGATTCAGCTCTAATAGCTTGGTTATGTGCAAATGGATTTCAAAGTATTCTTGATGGTTTCTACCATGGTTATAACCGGATATTTTCTACCGATGTGGAGAACGTGTTGTTTATTGTGATTTTCTCTTGGAAGGAAGAAAGAGAAAGGTTTCTAACCAACCAGGTATGTAATTTGATGGTGACTTAGAGTTCAAAATGAGATTCTTGTGCTTTTCACATGATGGCATGATAGATATGGTGTGTTATGCGGGATTAAGATTTACATGTACAAGGTGGCAGTTCAGTCTTGAAGGGATGGTCATGAATTTTGGACAGCATGGTCAATATAAGATATTTAGATGAATGTTATAGCTGTTCGGTAATTCCTGAGAATAGTGCACATTTGACAAGGCGCATTGTGTTTTGATTTATCAATGTTTCGTTGGTATTGCGGTACTCACCTGGTTGATAGACTGTTGATATTCATATTATTTCTATGTGGCACAGAAGAATTACGGAAGTATTCCTAGTGGGATGATCGTGCATGAAGGAGGTGTTAGTCATTTGAATGCTAGAGTTGGAATCAGTTATGATGATTTATGTGTTCTATGAATTTGGAGACTGAGAATTCTCAGAAGCATCTGGTTTCATGGTTGCGACCTGTTTGAGGTGAGTATTTTATTTAAACTCAGTGGATGCACTAGTTGAGTTAATTATTTTTGATAGCTACGTGCTATAAGTGTGCATATATGTGAGGTTTGGGCCAATGTGCGGGCATCGGGGCAAGTATTCATACTCGAAAGAATGCTTAGGCTATGATATGCCTAAAGTTGACTGTTAAGCGTAAAGTTATAATGTTTCTCGTGTTCTTACCTTTGTTGAGAACTATCTGGGCTACACTTGAGGTTACAAAGAGGTTAATTCCCTGAATAAAAGGAGTAGTTACTATTTCTACATTAACTTGCCGATTTGGAGTGTGATAGCAGACTTTGCACATGCTTACACTATGGCGTGTTATTTATACCAGTCCAGGAGCATGAGAATCTTATTTCATTATCATATACATATGTACTTGTTTAATTACTCACGTATGATATGCTGGGACTGGAGGCCTGTGACCATGCCAAGCGATTCACGTGCCGTGTGTGGGAATTTTATTTCTATGATAATTTATCTGATTCATTACTTTTCTTCCTCTACAATTGTGCACATGCACCTACGATTATGCTCTTCACTAAATTTGAGGAGTTGGTTGTAATATTGCGGTTGTGGTGGTGCTTGTTGAACTTGCAATATGGTTCTCTTCCTTGAGACACATCCCATAAACTGTTTTAAAAGGCGCTTTTGGGGCGAGCCCCGGGGAGAGGCATACCAAAAAATGCCCTGGGGCGAAGGTGTGGGGAAAAATTCTCAAGAGGCGTACGCCCAGCAATTTGGGGTGTACGCCTGGGCGTTCGAGGCGTACGCTCGGGCTTTTGAGGCATATCTTTTTAGTGAGGAGTAAGCTCTAGAGACGTTTTCAAATTAAAATAAAATTTGTTGAATAAGTCCTTCATATAATACCCAAATTCTCAAAAGTTAGTTTGGTAATTACTCAAAAGCTTTAAAAAGCAACTCAAAAGTATTATATGTAAACGTCAAGACCTTTTTTATTGATTGAAGCCCTAATTCAAGGTCTTTCTCAATTCTTTATCTTGTCCGCTAGTCTGCTAATATCTCCCAAAAGCAACGAATATTTAATTTTTTTACAAATACAAAGAGAACTTCATTCTCCTTCATAGAATGCAAGTTCAAAGTTTAAATTGCAAGTTAATCATCCTTTTTGTTCCTCCATGTAGAAAATTTTATTCTTTTAGACTCAAGTTACTTGTGCTTGTAAGTAGTGTATAATATATTGTTTTGACTAGTTTTTTGTGGGGATAGAGCACACACACACATACACACACACACACACACACACACACACACACATATATATATATAGTTTTCTTTAATTTTTATTCAATTTTATCCGTTTATAAATATTTACTGTCATTATATTATTTTATAAAATATTAAAAATTAAATACCTATGGGGCTTACGCCTCGCTGAGGCATATGTAAAATGCCTCGCCTTACGCCCACTCCTTTTAAAACACTGCTCCCATATTTGGGTACACGGATTGTGCAGTTGTGGCTTGAGTTATATTGATGTGGCATATCTGTGGGATAGTTGTATTTAATAATTTAAGGTCATTGAACCTAGAATGGGTACTATCAGGTTTGATTACGGTATATTCTGGAGGATAATATTGAAAGTCGGCTTAGAAAGTGATTATAGTTCTGTTGGGGCGAGAGAGCTTCATGACTTGTTGATATGATGAGGGGTCATGAGATTTCGGCATGTTTCTTTCATTATCAGTAGTGTGCGAAGGTTTTAGAACGAGGTTTTGTTTGATATGGGGTTTAATACTAGTATCTGGTTGGTTTTAAGTAGTTACTGTGATCGGAAATGGTGCTGCGAGTATGCGAGTTATGTAGTATGTTATGTGATTATATCTGGGGTATGGTTAAGGCCTAATACAGCTTATTAAGACTCATACAGTGTGTAGATGTGAGATTCGAGCCTTGAAAAGAAATTTTTGGATATTGAAAATTGGATTCCAAGGTTAATGGGCTAAGGATAAATTAGTGATTTTCAGTTATGTGGTGTTGTCAGACCTATATGGTATAGGGTGATGTGGGATCACCCCCAGGTATGTGCGTGGTAATATGAAATAGTGATGTGATGACTTGGAAACAAATCTTGGCACGTTCGAGGACGAACGTATGTTTAAGTGGGGGAGAATGTAACGACCCGACTTGTCATTTTGAGTAATTACTCTCCTTTCTACTATTTGAAGTCTTGAATAGATTCATATGATGCATTATGACGTGTGTGAATTGGCGGTTTTGATTTTTAGGTGTTTCGGGATTAGTTCAGAATAATGAATTTTATGTTGGAAGCTTAAATGAAAAAAGGGTTGACCGAAGTTTGACTTTTGTACAAACGACCCTGGAATAGAGTTTTAATGGTTGCAATAGCTCTGTATGGTGATTTTAGTCTTAGGAGTGTGTCAGGATAATTATTTGGAAGTCCGTTGGTAAATTTGGCTTGAAATGGCAAAAATAGGAAATTTAAGTTGGTAGTTTGACCGGGGAGTTGACCTTTTGATATAGAGGTCGGAATCTGATTTTGGAAATTTGGAATAGATCCATTATGTCATTTATGACTTCTGTACAAAGTTTAAGGTCAATCGGACTTGATTTGCTATGTTTCGGCATCGAACCTAGAATGTTTTGACATCAATTTTCAAGAATACGTGATATCACATCAAGCAAATGAACTCCAAATTCAGTTTTGATTGAAGCATTAGATCCGTATTGAAATTACGGAGCCATAGCAAAAAGAATCATCGAATTCAGACATCGTATGAGAGAGTTATGCCCATTTCCGTGTCGGGAACGATTTTCCGTCGACGCTAGCGCCCAGGGTAGCGTGGGGCACTAGCCATGGTGCTGGAAATTTTTAGGATACTGGAAAGTGTGCCACAGGCAGCGCCCCACACTACATGTGGCGCCCGAAACAGCTGAGGCCCTATAAACGCGGGTTTTCTGCCATTTTTGACAAAAATAGAGTTGGGGAGTACGGTTTAGGCGATATTTGGGCGACTTTCACGGGTAAATATTAGGGTAAGTGTTCCTTATCCTATATTGATTATATTTCATGATTCTATATTTATTTACATCATGAATCCGTGAATTTATGGAAGAAAAATAAGAGTTTTATAAAATCTTCTAAAAATATAAAATGAAGATTTAAAGGTCAATCCGATGTCGGAATTTGATAATTTTTGTATGATTGGACTCATATCGGAACGGGTGTTCGAATTTTGTGAGTTTCATCGGATTTTGAGATATGGGCCCCATTGTCAATGTTTCGAGCGGATTTGGGTATTTTTGTAAATTATTAAATTGTAAGCATTAGGGTAAATTGTGATTAATTTGCACGTTATTTGAATAGATACGAGTCGTTTGGCTTAAATTGAGGAAATAGGAAGGCGCATGGATATTGATACGCGCGGAATAGAATTTCCAGAGTATTGTACATCTTTCTCGGTATTGGATTTGGCTTGCTCGAGGTAAGTAACATCTTTAATCTAGGAGCTGAGGGTATGAACCCTGATTATACGTGTCATGTGAATTGTTTTAAGGTGACGCACATGCTAGGTGACAGGCGTGTGGGCATGCACCATAGAAATTGAGACTCAGTTGATTCCATAGAGTTGTATAGTCAATTAACTTGTATTTTTCCGTGTATTTTTGTGTGTTAGAGAAACTGAGTTGTGACTCATGTTAGAAAATCATGCTTAGGCCAATGTTGGTATTATTGGGGGCCATTGAGGTCATTTTGTCTATCGAATTATATGTTTAAACTGTAATTCATACTCAGTCATATTCATTTATTGCATATCATATCTCAGTATCTGTTGTCATTTATTGATACATCATATCATTATTTTGGGATAGTTTCATGATATTGCGAGCCCGAGAGACTGGAGAGATTGATGAATAAGTAAGGTCAAGGGCCTGATTTTGGGGTAATTATTACTATAGCACGTGAGTTGTCCGTGCGGATCTAGATATTGATACTATAGCATATGAGTTATCCGTGCAGCACGTGAGTTGTCCGTGCGAATCCAGATATTGATACTATAGCACGTAAGTTATCCATGCAGCACGTGAGTTATCCATGCAGATTATAGCGCTTGGGCTGAAGGAGCCCTTCCGGAGTCTGTACACACCCCCAGTGAGCGCAGGTACCTACTGAGTGCGAGTGTCGAGTGCGAGTGCCGAGTGATTGGGAGGACTTAGTGACTGGGAGGACTGAGTGACTAGGAGGACTGAGTGACTGGGAGGACTGAATGACCAGGAGGACTGAGTGACTGGGAGGACTGAGTGAAATGATATTATGAGAGTATGCATATGGTTTTATCACTGAGTTGCATCGCATTGACATGCACACTTGACATACAGGCATAGAGATGCATTTTCCTCATGTTGTACGGTATCACGTCATTCATAGTGATGCATTTTCCACTGGTCATGTGGAAAGAAAATGAAACATCTTATTTATTGTTGAAAGGAATTTTGGAAATATTATTGTTTTCAAACTTACTCATATTTTTGGCAACTTCGGTAAAAGACTTGAGTTTTCACTGATACACTTGAAAGGCAGAGCTATTTTCAGAAATCATGATTAAGTTGAGCATTTTATTTCTAAGTTACTTCTTTTATTACTTGCTTTACGTTGTTATGGATTGTTGTTGGCTATTGGTGTTAGACCCGACCTTTGTCCCAACTCATCACTACTTTCAACTTAAGGTTAGGTTTGTTACTTATTGAGTACATGGGGTCAGTTGTACTCATACTACACTTCTGCACCTTGCGTGCAGATATTGGATGTTGATGTTGATGTGATCGACGGGAGCTGAATTTTGAGACGTACCTGTGTTCCAGTCGTAGCTGCCTCTTGTTCATGGTAGCCTTAGATTTATAAAAAAATCTATTTATGTACATTTCAAACAGATGATGTATTTATTTCATACCAGCTTTATAAATTCTAGTCTTAGAAGCTCATGATTTGTACTACCAGTACTTGGGGAGTATATTAAAGTCAGTTAAATATTAATTGAATCGGGTTATTGTTATTTGTCTTACCTAGTGGGTGAGGTTAGGTGCTATCACGATTAGTTGGATTTTGGGCCGTGACAGGTTTTCGGCGTGGTTTCTTCTCTTCTATCAACGGAACTGCCTTGATTTGGTGATTCCACAGTGTTTCTCTCAAAGTTTTGAATTTGATCGAATAGCCTAGGGTTTATCTGTCGGACCTAGGGTTTATGTTTCTAAAGGCGTTTGCTTCTTCAGGTTGCGAAGAAATCTGGTATTCTCGTTCCTTAGCTGATTGCTTTCTTAATTGTGCGATAGTATTCAATTAATCTCTTTTGAACATATGGTCATTACTGTTGTTTGGTTGATATGGGTAGTCTCGATCCCCCTATGTCTTCCTCATCCTCATCATCTGCAAACACACCTCAACCCTCTTCCCCGTCAGTCCTTCTCTCTTCTGATGTACCTGGAGTCTCTCTTGTTACGGTACCGTTCTCGGTAAATAGGTTTGGAGCTTGGAAACGTAGTATGATTGTCTCATTGTATTTTAGAAATAATATTGAATTTATTGATGGGACATGTGTTAGCCTCCTGAGAATTCTTCTCAGTTTAGTCAATGGGATCGTTGTAATAATATGGTCATATCATGGCTGACCAACTCACTCTCACCAAATATAGCTGAGAGTGTACAATATTTAGATACTGTTGAAAGTATATGGATACAACTTAATAATATATATGGGATAGTAAATGGGACTAAAGTGTTTGAATTAAAAAGAGAACTAGTATCAACATACCAAGGATCTCTTGACATTGCTTCCTATTTCAACAAACTTAAGAAATTATGGGATGAGTTGGGGGTATTATGTAGTAGTCATGCCAACTCTTGTAGTTGTGCTGCTAAAGAAGGTTTGCAAATGTCATAACCCAAAATCTCACATGTTGTGATGGCGCCTATATCAATACTAGGTAAGCCGACAACCTCAATGAACAACAATTTCTCTTAAGTTTGAAAATATAATATTTAAATCCAGTGGAAAAGCTAAAAAATACATATATAAATACACTCCCAAAACCCGGTGTCACTAAGTACATGAGCATCTAAATGAATACAAAGTCTAACTGATTAAAAACATTGTATGAAAATATAAAACAGTACAATAACTGAAAGGAAGAGAGACAAGGTCAGCGGACGCCAAGCAGCTACCTTGATAGTCTCCAACTGGTAACACACTGAGGTCTAACTATCGCCGTGTCCGGAAGTACATGGATCTGCACACGAGGTGCAGAGTGTAGTATGAGTACAACCAACTCAATAAGTAACAAGACTAACCTTTTGGCTGAAAGTAGTGACGAGCTCAGCAGGTACAATCCAGTATAAAAATAATAGTACAGATATATAGGCATGATTTCAAGTTCAACAGTTAAACTCAGTAATGTATATGGCCACTCCAGCCTAGGGAAATTTCATCCCGTATATATATACATCAACTGACAGTCAGTCACTCAGTACCGTATAAGGCCAATGCCCTGGGAAGTCCATCTCGAATATAAATCATCTACGCTCACTATGGGGGGTGCAGACTTCGGAAGGGTTCCTTCAACCCAAGCATGATATAAAGCTGATATGGCCTGCTGCAGGCGGGCAGCCCCGATCCATATAATGATAAAGCCTATAAGGCCTGCTGCATGCGGGCAATCACGTTCCATATAACAATAATATATATAAAGCCAATATGGCATGCTGCAGACGGGCAGCCCCGATCCCGTAAATTTCCTTACATTTATGAACACGACTGAGTATGAAATATACATTTTTAAAATAATTAAATTTAACAGCGACACGACCCTGTGGGTCGCAAAATATCGGCACGTAGCCTAATCATGATCTTTAATACGAGTCTCAGCTAAATTTCCTAACACGTGGAGAATATGCGAATAATAACATGATTCTTAAATTTTACAACTTCACAGGATTTCTTCAAGTCACAATTTCTATGGTGCACGTTCACACGCTCGTCACCTATCGTGTGCGTCACTCCCAAAAAAATTATATAACATCAAATTCGGGGATTTCATACCCTCAGAACCAAGTTTAAAAGTGTTACTTACCTCAAACTGTGGAATTGTTTACTCCGATATTCCTTTTCCTCGCGAATCTGCCTCTGAACGCCTCGAATCTAGTTACAATTAATTTGTTTTAGTCAATACAGATCATTGGAATTAATTCCATATGAAAATACTAATTTTCCAACAAAATCTGAAATTTAATTCAAAATAGCCAATGGGGCCCACGTCTCAGAACCCGATAAAATTTACAAAATATGAATGCCCGTTCAATCACGAGTCCAACCATATAAATTTTACCAAATTCTGACATCAACTCAACCCTCAATTCTTCAAATTAAACAAAGAGGGTTTTCTAAATTTTCCAACTCAAGTCACCAATTAAATGTTAAAAACAATCATGGATTCGGGTAATTTAACCAATATTGAGTTAAGAACACTTACCCTAATATTTTCCTTGAAAATATCCCAAAAATCGCCTCTTTCCGAGCTCCAATTTGTCAAAAATGAAAAATGGGACAAAGTCCCATTTTCAGAACTTAAAATTTATGTCTAGACATTTCTTCTTCATGAACGCGGAAGCTTCCTCGCGTTCGCGAAGCACAAAATTGTGCTGCCTGGATTTTCTCCTTCGCGAACGCAAGCCCGGTCTCGCGAACGTGAAGACCAAATTTCCCCCAGGCCGGCTTTCCCTTCCGCGAATGCGTGCCCTCGGTCGCGGACGCGTAACTTTTCCCCTCGACCCTTCGCGAACGCGTGCCCTCAGTCGCGAACGTGCAGCAAAAAATGGCCAGACAAATTTCCTCTTCACGAATGCGAGACTCCCCTCACGAACGCGATGAAGGAAACCATATACAGGCATTAAAAAATTCCAGCAGCTCTTCAAGTCCAAATTTTGATCCGTTAACCATCTGAAACTCACCCGAGACCCCCCGGGACCTCAACCAAATCCACCAACAAGTCCCAAAACATTATACGAACTTGTCGAAACCTCAAATCACATCAAACAACGCTAAAATCACAAATCACACCCCAATTCAAGCTTAACGAAACAAACGAATTCCATCTTCTACATTCGATGTCGAAACCTATCAATTCAATTTCGATTGACCTCAAATATTTCACATAATTCATAAATGACATAACAGAGCTATGAAGATTTTCAAAACTGGATTCTGACTCCGATGGCAAAAAGTCAACTCCTCGGTCATACATCCAAACTTAAATTTCTATTTTAGCCATTTCAAGCCTAATTTAGCTACGCGCTTCCAAATATTTTTCCGGACACGCTCCTAAGTCCAAAATCACCATACGGAGCTATTGGAATCATCAAAAATTTATTTCGGGGTCGCTTACACATATGTCGACATCCAGCCAACCTTGTCAACTTAAGTTTTAAACTTTGGAACTAAGTGTTCCCATTCATTCCAAGACCTCATCGGACCCGAACCAATTACTCTGGCATGTCACATAACCATTGTAAAGTTAAAATTAAGCAGTAAATGGGGAAAAAGGGTTGTAATACTCAAAACGACCGGTCGTGTCGTTATATTCTCCCCCCTCTTAAACAAACGTTCGTCCTCGAACGAGTTTAAAATCATACTTGGAGCCTCAAATAGGTGTGGATATTTGCTCTGCATCTCCCGCTCAGTCTCCCAAGTAGCTTCTATAACTAGCTGGCCTCTCCACTGTAATTTCACTGAATCTATGTTCTTTGATCTCAACTTTTGAACCAGTCGGTCTAATATGGCCACCGACTTCACATTATAAGTCAAATTACCATCCAATTGCATTGTGCAGAAATCCAAAACATGAGATGGATCTCCGACATACTTCTGGAGCATAGATACATAAAACACTGTAAGAACATTGTCGCGCCCCATTTTTTCTCTCGCAAAGCGGGCCTCGACGTGTAATAACTCTATTAAAGGAGCTATTAAAAGAGAAGAGTCACCACTTAACGATTTAAGGTGAGTTAGGGCACCTATTTGCATATGACTCGGGTTTGACTAGTTTGCATCACTAGAGATAGGGTAAGGGCTCGAAATTACCTCGAAGAAAAGGTGTTAGACACTCTTCGAGATACACAACTGTGGGTCCCGGCCGAACTTGAATTATATGAATTTGTCAGACAGACAAAGACAGAGAAAACAAGAAGTTTGGGAAGTTTGATTATCAAAGTCTTTGAGTAAATACAAACACTTGATTCAAAGATAAAGGGGGGTCCTAAGTTTTTTTAGCCTAAAGGATCACCCCGTGCAACATAAATAATACTTCGTAACTCCCTCAAGATGGGGTGTTACTCGTATTATTCAGCAGGCACAGACTATCATTTCCTGCTACCCGATTACTATCTTTAAGTTATTACCTAAAGCACACTAGTTGATTTTAAATCATGCCTTATGCGTGCACTACCAGTTCCATGTCTATGGTCCAGGAGGTTTTGGACCTCTATTTGGATGATTCTAGACTTCACTTAGGTTTCTCAAAAAATGATAAATCTAAGCGACATTCAAAACATGTGGGACTGCACATAAAGACAATAAATGGATCAAGTCGACCTCCACATGTAAGCAACAAAATCAACGCGAGCAAGTTGTACGTTAATCAGTTCAGAATTAAGAACTTAAATCCCTATAGACATGATTTCTATATGATCTTGGATTCAAACGTGCAGGTAGGCTCAGATGCAAGGTGCCACTTTAAACTTATAGATATGATTTCCAAATAACTATATAGTTTAGGGGTATCTAGTATTGCAATTACATGTTATAAGTGATTAAACCTATAGAAATGATCTCTAGGTGATTTACGTAGTGGTTAGCAGTGATAACCATTAGAAATACTCAGAATTACTCAGTTTGATCCTATGGGCATGCTTTCTAATAGTGGCACGGCTAAGCAATGAAACAATGTTTGGAAAGTTCAGCATTAACACTTTAAAGTGAGTAGTAATACCCCATAGGCAGGATTTCCAACGATTAACGATTGCAACTGATATTGTTTATACTTAGCCCCTATAGGCATGTTTTCTAGGTGAACGACATGATAACAACAGCAAATCAACCAATTAAAGTCCTATAGGCAGGATTTCTAGATGAAGATCAGTAGAACATAAGCTAGTATAATCCTATAGGCATGGTATCTAATGAATATGCTGCAGTTATGCAAATTGAAAGAATGGTCATCGATATTTTTAGTTCCTGTAGGCATGTTTTCTAGCATTAGACATAAGAATAAATACAATACTTATGCTTTGATAGTAGGCAAGTTGTGTGAGTGTGTGATTTTCCTAATGGCATGATTTCTACCAGTGCACATAGAAATTGAATGGCATATATATAGAAGGTTGGACAACAAGTAGATCATAGGAACCCTATAGGCATGTTTTCTACCCTTTCATGCAGAACATTAGAGTATACCCATTTCTCCTATTTCACTAACACCCCCAATTGTTTATTACAAAATTATTACAGACCCAATGATGAATGTAATTACAACATATTATACAAGCAATAGCAGTAGGCCACAGCGGGCCTAAAAGGAAATACCCAGCATTGCCTGGTCCTTCAACAACTCTCACATAGCATACTCAGATTCCCAACAGGGAACTATATTCATCAGCGCAACCCAGAAACCATAGGAGAACTCAAGCCAAACCAAACAACCCTAGATTGACCAATATTACCCGGACATCGAATCACTCAAACCAACCAGTTTACATATTTTCAGTGGACAGTATGAAGAAAGAGCTGAGTGTCAGAGATAACCCAGGTCTCAAATAGTAAAGAGAGTGGCTAGAAGACCCAAATCCTAGTGTGTCAGAGTTCACAAGGGTCTCAAATGGACCCCGAGCAGTGCTCACACTAGGGTGGTCAATAGAGAAGTCTTAGTGGCCTTGGCTTTCAGCCGGCCAAGAGTGATATATTTAGAATAGTGTAGGTAACAAATGAGAGTGAGGGAATAGTGATCAAGAGGGCATAATTTGAAGAGGTGTATTTGTATTTTTTAGAAAGCAGACATGACAAGGGTGACATACAAGCAAAGAGAATCACAAAACTAAAAGAGCAGGTTGTTATCACAAATTCAAACACTTAGCATATTGGGTAGAAAACATTGTTTTGCGAAAGACAGGGGCATCAAAGTTTCTGACATTACAAGATTGACATACAAAGGTTCATAGTACTAAACGAGTCTGAAGTAGAGCATTAACTTGAAGTATTAGAACCTAGGGGGCCCAAATCATGTTAAGTATCCATCACAATATCAAAAGACATACATGTTAACTTACATCATGAAGCTAAACAATATCAAACATGGTAAGGAAACACAAGTTAAGATAGCTACTCTAAAGGTTCGAATAATCACTAAAGGATATGAGATTCAGCAAACAAAGACATGATGAAGTGTCAAAACTAGCAGGGGAGCGGATCATAGTTAACAACGAACATATTACAGATGTGATTTAGGCATTACAGGAATGCAGAACAGAGTAGGAAAAACAAACTCATGTCAAACAACAAATATAGACATTAAGGTATCAACACATTAAGCTTAAGAGGGTCTAAATTATTTAGGTGAAACATATTCAAATAACCTATCTCATAACTGGTAACTTTATTTAAAATCAAATGCTAAAGAGGTTCAAGACAAGTGCAAAACTAAAAAGCTGCACACAGAAATAGCCCAGAACACATTAGGTCATGAATTTCAGAGGTGAGAGTATGCAAATCGTGAACACAGAAGAACAAAATTGTAAAAGCCAAAAGACTTACCCGTTATCAGTTGACAAAAACAGACAACAGGAAAGAACCAACTCCACAATACTTTGAATATCAATCAAAGAGCGAGAACCCAGAATCTTAGTGCATCAGGATTCCCAAGGGCTTCGAATAAACACCGGGCAGTGATCATACCAAGAAAGGTTGAAAAGTCAAAATCCGATAGACTTGGCTTTCAGCCGGCCAAGAATCAGAGTATAGAACAAGAGAATAAGAGAACAATAGAGTAATAACTCCAATGTTTAGTGAAAGTTTAGCGATTCTGGCCTGCCTCAAAGGGGGATGGGGAGGGGTTTATATAGCAGTCAAAAATCGAGCAAGCACATAAGGAAACGGAGTAAATGAAGCAACAAATAAGGGAAGACAACTTGCAAATTAATTTGAAATCGATTTAAGAGAGAAATCCGGTAAACCCTAGTTTTTTAGGGAAAGTGTAAATTGGCAGAAATCCAAATGAAATCGGACTCAAACAGTGTAGAATTAGACGTGTGTAGACGAAATACGATCCGGATTCAAGAAATAGGACTCATTCGGACAGAATCAAAGAGGTAGTACTTGCCATGTTTAGGCAAGTACCAAGTAACACCATAATCTTGCAAGTAACAATGAGATAACGCGTAAAAGGCAAATAAATCATATAGGGAATCCATGATTTACTTGGATTTGGAGAAGATTGGGGAGGCACAAGTTAGGGTTTGTGAGGAGAACATAATAAGTAGGGATTTTAGCCTATTAATTGCTCTATTTTACTTGTGTTTTGGGCCAAAAATGTGTGAAGGTATTCCCGTAAACTAACTTAATATGCTTGCTTGTAGGGATTGTTCGAAATGAACCAAAGGAGCCATAATCAACTCATAAAGGAGTCAAAACTTGAACAAAAACCAAGACTGGTCCAAGAGGTGTGGAACGTGAACCGCGACAAAAAAGTGCGGCCGCAAAAGTATCAACACGGACGCGACAATTATTTTGAGGTCCGCGATATGAAGAATCAGAGAGATAGTTTTTTGGGCACAAACATGAACGCGGACCGTGACAAGAAGATGCGGCCGCGAAAGTACCAGCACGGCCGCGATGGGAATTCCGCGGACCATGGTTGCTAAGGTTCAGAGAGTGCATAATTCAAGCAAAAATGAGAAAGGTGGTCCGCGTCAAAGTTACGCGGTCGCAGAAGTCTCTCACGAGGACGGGGTGTAAATTACACGGTCTGTGAAACAAGGTTCAACCCAGGTCCAGATGTGAAGAAACACGGACCGGGATCAGAATTGCGTGGCCGCGAAAGCAAGTGTGTGGCTGCGATCAAAATTATGCGGTCGCGAAACTTTGGCAGGGGGATTTTTGTCCGGAAATTTTAGCTTAGTATAAATAGATCTTTTTGTCAATTTTAGGTTATGTTATGTTTTTGCTGAGTATATGAGACGGCTAGGTTTTCCCTTTTGGGCAATTTGTATAAGATTTACCTTCTAACATTAGATTTTCATCTTTTAATTTAGTATTATGGATGATATCTTATCTTTATCTTTGATTTCTGCTATTATTATGAGTAGATAGACCCATAGCTAGGGTTGTGACCCAACCCTAGTGTGGGTATTTATTGGGTCCTGAATTTTAGGGCTTGATTGTTTATGGGTTAGTGATATTTAGCCTAGTTCATGCTAGAATTGTAGAATTAGTGGTTGCAAACACTGATTCATGCCTTTGTGACTTAGGCTCTTCTTGAGAAAGAGGGACTAAGTCTAGGAAAACTAGGATAACAAGGAATTGGGGTGAACTCAAGAAATTGATAGCCCCAATAAAAAGGTTAAACCTAGAGATAGTAATACCCGACTTGAGCTAATATGAGTTGTATTGCATGAATACCCATTTGGACTTGAGAAAGACAAATTGGACAAAATCACTCAAACTACTGAGAGGTATAGAGTGAGTACTTGGGTGTGATAGCTATATTACGACCCCAATCAAATGAAACTCGCCCTAGATTCTTGATACCCGTTAGATATCCACCTAGGCGGAAGTCACTACCCTAGTCCTTTTAAACACTTGAAAGTTATCATCAAACATATTGTACTTGGCTTTAATCTTAACATACAATAGAAATAGAAATAGAAATAGAAGTAGAATCAACACCATCATGTTTGGAAGTGCAAGTAGGAACAACACACACATCTAGATTTAGATAAATACTTAATTCCAAATCAATTAACTCCCTGTGGAAATCGATCTCGACCTTGTTGGGTAAAACTGCATCGACCATCCTCGCTACTCAATAGTGGTGTAGGTTTGGCACTGATCAATTTTTGGTACTTTTGCCGGGGAGTTAGACGGTTTTAGCTATCTATCTAACTATTTGTGTGTTATGTTTTTGTTTCCTTCCGTTTTCTAATTTTTGTATGTCAATTGCTTTAGGTACCAAATGTCTCATAATGAACCTCTCGGACATATTCCTCAGGGGGAGGAGGTAGATGAAAATGATGTGGATGAGGTCAACCTAGAACCTCAAATACAAAGAATAGGCCGCCCGCCTCATGAAAACGTGCCAAACCCTCCCCCACCTCCTCCAAGGGCAGCACATCGGGTGCTACCCAATGAAGGCTACGCAAGTGCAATTGTCCCGCCCGGATTCGGGCGGGAAATTTTTAAATAACCAATGTCATGCTGACACTATTAGAGCAAATGGGTTTCTTCACCGAAGCTTCACATCAGAACGCATATAAGCATCTCAAAGGTTTTGTAGACACATGCTGGGGGAGCAAGCAGACGAATGTATCCGAGGACGCTTTGAGATCGAGGCTTTTACCATTTTCACTTAGAGGGTAGGATTTGGATTGGTTTGGGAGGCTTCCCAACCATTCCATCAGCACGTGGGATACGTTGGCTGAGAAGTTCATAGCAAAGTTTTTCTCTCCGGGTCATATGGCAATATTGAGGGATGAGATCTTAGCCTTTAAAAAAGAGCCAAATGAACCCATACGTGAAATCTGGGAGCGGTACCGGACAATGGTAAAAGAATTCCCCAACAATGATATGACTAAAGCAATGATCCAACAAACATTTTATAGGGGTATCAACACAACCAACCAGTGTGTGGTGAATCAGCTGGCAGGGGTAACTTCATGAACACGCCATATTCAGAAGCATGTGAAATTCTAGATGAGATGGAGGACACCTCCTCAGCTTGGCAAAGTCGGGAAAACATTCCTCAGGGTGACCCTAATGTCATCCAACTTCACAAGGAACTTCATGATCACGGACAAGCCATAACATAATTGACAACTACTATGAACCAGTTAGCAAAGGCTCAGCTTCAGCAGGTTCAGGGGCCAAAGCAAGTAAACTCCATGGAAGGAGTGAATATAATGGTCAACAAGAGAAGACAGCGTGGTCAACAAGTGCAAAGCAATCAAGAGAAATTTGAGCAAAGTGGTAGTGGCTACAATCAAGATGATTCTTATGATGATCAAAGTGAGGAAGTTTTATATACTAATAATTACCAAGGTCAACGGAGCAATGCTCCAAATCAACAATGGAGATCACAAAGAAACAATCGAAATTGGGGCAACCAAGGCCAAGGAAATTGGAATAGTGGCAACAACAACAATCCGAACAATTGGGGGAACAACAACCAAAACTGGGGTAATCAACAAGGCAATTGGGGAGGAAACAATAATAGCAATTGGAGTGGCAACAATAACAACAATTGGGGAGGCAATGGAAACCAAGGGGGTTGGAGCAACAATAACCAAGGCAATCGGGGGTCGGGATTTCAAAGGCCCCCGATGTATCAACAACCCAACAACCTACCTCCATATCCATCTCAAGGGCAAAGTTCTTCAAACAATGAGATGTGGTGGATAAAAAGTATGTTCAAGCAAATGATGGAAAGAAATGCCATTCTGATGCCCAAATAGCCTCCCACAATACTTCTATCCGCAACTTGGAAGTACAAATGGGTCAAATTTCTCAAGCATTGAATACTCACCCTAAGGGGGCACTACTAAGTGTACGGTAGTAAATTCGAAGGGTGGGAACAATACAAGTCATGCTATGGCGGTGACCACAAGAAGCGGTAGAGGTGGAGATGAAAGTACCTCCAATCCAAGAAAGATTGTGAATGATGATTTGGTTGTGCAAGAAGATGATGAGATCCAAGCCAATGATGAGAATGTGAATGATGAAGTGAGGATAGACATTGATGACAATGTGGAGGAGACACAAAATGATGTGAACCCGTCTAGGGAACACGTGATAGACATACCGGAAACAGTAGTGCCCAAAGCCAAGGCCTCCTCCATCGTGTCCTCAAAGGCTTGCAAATCAAAACAATGAAAACCAATTCAAGAAATTCATTGATATGATGAAGAGTTTGTCCATCAATGTGCCTTTGGTTGAAGCTCTAGAACAAATGTCGGGATATGCCAAGTTCATGAAGGACTTGGTAACAAAGAAGAGGTCAATGGATTGTGAGACGATCAAAATGACACATTAAGTGAGTGCCATTATGCATTCTACGGCTCCAAAGCTAGAAGATCCCGGTTCCTTTACAATTCCATGCACTATTGGTAGTGCCGATTTTGCCAAAGCCTTGTGTAATTTGGGAGCGAGCATTAATTTGATGCCATATTCAGACATTGGGTATTGGGAAACCAAGACCTACTTCCATGAGGTTGCAAATGGCAGACCGGACAATGAAGAGGCCGCTGGGGATTATTGATGATGTTCTAATTCGGGTCGACAAGTTCATTCTTCCCGCATATTTTGTGATTCTCGACTGAGAAGTTGACTATGAGGTGCCAATAATATTGGGGAGACCTTTTCTGGCAACAGGGAAGGCATTGGTTGATGTAGAAGCTGGGGAGCTCACCTTCCGGGTGGGAGATAAAAAATTTGTGTTCCACGTGTGCAAGTCAATGAGGCAGCCTAATAGCAACGAAGTATGCTCTTTGGGCTCTTGTGATGGAGGTGATTATTGATGACACGAGTGCTTTGATCAATTTGGAAGACCCTCTGGAAGCTGTGTTGTTGAATCATGAGGATGATGAGAAGGCAGGCTTGATAGAATGGGCAAATGCTTTGCAAGGAATGAGATCCTATACATATGGACCCCGTAAACTTTCCTTGGACCTTGAGAACTGGAAGACTCTGCCAACAAAGCCCTCAATCGAGGAGCCACCAACATTGGAGTTGAAGCCCTTGACTTCACACCTCATGTATGAGTTCTTAGGCCCTTGTTCCACATTACCTGTTATTCTTTCTTCGTGCTTAACTAACGTGCAAGTAGATTCCCCCCTTGCGGTGCTTCAAAGAAGAAAGAAGGAAATATGATGGACTTTGGCTGACATTCGGGGTATAAGCCCCGCCTTTGCACAAAATCATACTAAAGGAATATGCCAAACCATCCGTGGAACATCAACGAAGGTTGAATGAGGCCATGCAAGACGTCGTCAAGAAAGAGATAATCAAATGGCTAGATGCAGGGGTCGTGTACCCCATTTCGGATAGTTCATGGACTTCGCCGGTACAATGTGTCCCGAAGAAGGGGGTAGGACTGTGATCACAAATAAGAAAAATGAGTTGATCCCCACCAGAACTGTTACCGGTTGGAGGGTATGCATGGATTATAGAAAGCTGAACAAAATGACCCGCAAAAACCTTTTTCCATTGCCATTTCTTGACCAAATGTTGGATAGACTTGCCGGGCGTGCTTATTATTGCTTTTTGGATAGGTACTCCGGGTACAACCAGATTCTCATTGCACTTGAAGACCAAGAGAAAACCACCTTTACCAGTCTGTATGGCACATTTGCATTCTCATGGATGTCGTTTGGTTTCTGTAATGCACTGGCTACCTTTCAGCGGTGTATGATGTCAATATTTACAGATATGGTGGAGGACTTCCTCGAAGTGTTCATGGATGATTTCAGTATTGTGGGGGATTCATTTGAAGAATGCTTGGATAATCTTGACAAAGTGTTGGCCCGATGTGAAGAGACTAACTTAGTGCTTAACTGGGAAAAGTGCCACTTTATGGTTGAGGAGGGCATTGTCCCCGGCCATAAGATCTCAAATAACGGTATTGAAGTGGACAAAGCAAAAATTGAAGTGATTTTAAAACTTCCTCCTCCTACTTCCGTCAAGGGAGTGAGGAGCTTTCTTGGTCACGTGGGGTTTTACCGAAGGTTCATCAAGGATTTCTCAAAAGTGGTGAACCCCTTGTGCAAGTTGTTGGAAAAAGATGCAAAGTTTGTGTTCAATGATGATTGCATGAAAGCTTTTGAGCTTCTCAAGTATAGATTGAATACCACTCCCATCATTACCGCACCCAATTACAACTTACCATTTGAGCTCATGTGCGATGCTAGCGACATTGCGGTAGGAGCGGTTTTGGGGCAAAGGATCAACAAGATATTTCTTCCGGTTTATTATGCAAGCAAAATAATGAACGACGCCCAAGTCAACTATACGGTGACCGAGAAAGAGTTATTAGCCATGGAAAAGTTCAGGGCGTACCTCATGGGTGCCAAAGTGATTGTGCACACCGATCACGCGATACTTCGTTACTTGATGACCAAAAAGGACTCTAAGTCTAGGTTAATGAGATAGGTTCTTATTCTACAAGAGTTTGACCTTGAAATCATAGACCAAAAAGGGGGTGAGAATCAAGTGGTGGACCACTTGTCCCTCTTGGAAGAGGAGGGGAGGCCCCATGATGGCCTCGAGATTAATGATGCATTTCTGATGAACAACTCCTCTCCGTTTCTTTGAATGGGATTCCTTGGTTCGCCGATGTGGCTAACTTTCTTGTGATCGGTATTTTCCCAAGTGATCTCTCTTCTAACCAAAGGAGGAAGCTCAAACGGGACAGCTTGGATTATTATTGGGATGAGCCATATCCTTTCAAGATTTGCAATGATGGTGTTATCCGGAGATGTGTTCCGGAAGAGGAGTAATTGAGTATTCTTGAAGCTTGCCATTCCTCTCCCTACGGTAGGCATCATGGTGGGGTGAGAACTACTACAAAGGTCCTAAGATGTGGATTCTATTGGCCTACCTTGTACAAAGATGCTAGCGAGCTTGTTAGGCATTGTGATGAGTGCCAAAGAGCTGGTGGAATTTCCAAGAAGAATGAAATTCCCCTCACCACTATTTTTGAGATTGATATTTTCGATGTGTGGGGCATCGACTTTATGGGGCCATTTGTGAGTTCATGTAGGAACACTTATATTATGGTTGATGTTGATTATGTTTCGTAATGGGTTGAAGTTGTGGCTTTGCCCAACAATAAGGCACGGAATGTGGTGGCTTTCTTAAAGAAAAATATCTTCACAAGATTCGGCACCCCAAGGGCTATCATTAGTGATGGGGGTTCTCATTTTTGCAACAAAGCCTTAGATACTTTACTTTCTAAGTATGGTGTCAATCATAAGGTGTCAACCCCTTATCACCCACAGGCTAGTGGAAAAGTTGAGGTCTCTAACAGGGAGATCAAGAGCATATTTTCCTAGACTGTCAATGCAAACCGGACTGATTGGTCAAGGAAACTTGATGATGCTTTATGGGCCTATCATACAACTTACAAGACTCTAATTGGTATGTCTCTGTACCAGTTGGTATTTTGGAAAGCATGCCATCTTTCGGTTGAATTAGAGCACAAGGCCATGTGGGAGCTAAAGAAGTTGAACCTTGAATGGGATGTAGCGGCCAATATCCTAGTAGAGCAACTAAATGAACTTGATGAGTTTCGGTTCCATGCTTATTCCAGCTCATCCTTGTATAAGGACAAGATAAAGTACTTACATGACAAATATATCCGGAACAAAGAATTCAAGGAGGGTGACTTGGTTCTTCTATTCAACTCTCGGTTACGGATGTTTCCAGGAAAGCTCAAGTCAAAGTGTAGCGGCCCTTTTGAAGTGGTGCATGTAACTCCGTTTGGTGCTCTCGATTTGAAAAACCAAAATGGTGAAATCTTTAGAGTCAATGGGCACCGAGTGAAGCACTACCTTGGCAAGATTGATGATAGCCACGTGGTGGTCTTGATCCATTTCAAATGATGATGGTAACATGCGTCGTGCCACGACGTTAAATCAGGCGCTTCTTGGGAGGCAATCCATGTGTTTTTTTTAATTTTTCTTTTTATTTTCTTCTTAGATTAGACATTGTTTTGGACTAATTGGTTGTGAAGTATATGTAGTAACTAGTTGTGTAGTGCAGGATTTTGACAGGAAAACATTTGGCTAAGTGCCTAAAATTTTGCGGTCCGCGTGAGCATTTCGCGGCAGCACATATTTGTCCGTGGACGAGTACTTGAAAAGAGCAAACTGCCAACTCTCTGAAGTTGGACTATCAAAAACATCCTTCAGAGATCGCGACCGCGTTCCAATTTTCGCGGACCGCATTGAATTTCGTGGTCGCGGCCAATATTCCGCAAACCGCGCCCATGTGCTTGAAGCTGGTCTACATAAAGTAACATAGCGCGGACCGTGATAGAATTTCGCGGCCGCGCTCAGGTAAGGCGGTGAGTTTGACAGTTGATTAGTATAAATAACGGTTCCTTAAACATTTTACACTTCTCGAATCCTAACGTTTCACCGCACAAAAAGCACTGTTCATCTCATCCTGCTCTCAATTTTCATCTCATTCACATTAAGAGTTCATTTTCTCCTACAATTTTACAACTGGTATATTCAATTCCATGATGTGATTTTATCTTTTTCTTTTCTTTTCTCTTTGTTTTAATTTTTCTTTTTAGTTAGGCTTAGATGCATGCCATGATCTCAAATTAATGCTTAATTGATATTTAAATACATGTGGGTAGTGTTTATATGCCTAATGGGGGCTAGGGTTAGTAACTTTGCATGAGTAATTGAACTAATATTTGCACACTTAGTGAAAATCCTAGTTTTCAATGTTCTTAGTACCGATCTTATTTGAATTTCGCGGCCGCGGTCCATTTTTTTCGCGGTCCGCGCTACCCCAGCTTTTTGTTACTGAGTGATTGCTAAGAGTTCGTGGCCGTAGTCACTTTTATGCGGTCCTTGGTTGGTCCTTCGTGGCTGCGTTCAAGTTTTCGCGGTCCACGCTTGTGAACTTCAAAGAGTCTGTTAATTGCTTTCGCAGCCGCATTTATTTTTTTGCAGTCCTCGATTGGTCATTCGCGGCCGCATCTAATATTTTACGGTCTGCGTGTGTCTAAGATCAGAGAGTCATTAGTCTGAACCTGACATCTTCGCGGCTGCGTTCATTTTTTCGCGGTCCGCGATGGGCATTCCGCGGCCGTGTCCACTTTTTTTGCAGTCTGCAATGCCCTGTTTTGAGAAGCACTGTTGTTCATTTCAACTGTACTGCTTTAAGGCATGATTGAACCCCAATTCTAATTATCTTTCACTAATTGTGTGTTGCAAAAAATGGTGCGATCTCGTGGAGGAGCAGACAAATCAAAAGGGAGGGCAGAATCCTCCCGAAGTTGGGGCAAAGGAAAGCAGTCTTTGCCCTTAGCAGCTCAAAGAATCATAAGCAAAAATCAAACCCTCACTAGACTTCCTGCCGAATCATTAGACACAAGTGAATATCTCCTATCCCGGGAGATTTATGAGGGGGACTCTACACAACCGCAAAAAGAGGCCCAATCACAACCCTACCGCCCAATCAATGAAGCTACCTCCTCTTCTAGGTCGTCTGATGGTTCAGAGGGAGGTAGTGAGGCATCGGAGCCATCTCCCCCACCTTCTGCAACTCCGACTTCAACAGCTGCTCCTGTCAATATAGATGAGGATGACGAGGTCCCGGATGATGGGAGAGGGGGTGATACCAATGTGGGTGGTCTTGCTAGATCAAGGAATCCCAAGGTATGGGTGGATAGATTCGTGAGCGAGAAAGCATACCTCAAATTCCGGGAATGGTGGCCCTAAAGGTCGCTCACCCTTGAGTGACAGTTTATAGAAAGAGATCTCCTTCCTCACAATCCAAATGTCAAGAGACAGTTTGAGGAGAGAAAAGGGTGGAAGTACTTCACCAGAAAGGTCCCAGATGCCAATGAGTACCTCGTCAAGGAGTTCTACACAAATGTTGCCCACATTAAAAAGGGCACCACTACGACAAAGGTACAGAACTTGAAGATACGGTTTGATGGCGACACCTTGAACAAATATGCCAGTTTTAAGGATGTAGAAGTTGTACAGTATTTGGAGAAGATGGCCCTAGATGAAGTAGCCCGGCCTTGGCTAGCGAAAAGAATAGCCATCCTAGGGACAACACCAGCCTGGCTCGCAACTAGATTCCTAATTGCCAGAAACACCCTCAGCTTTGAAACCAAAGGGTGGTGCACATTTGTATGCAGCCGGCTTGATCCTAGCCAGCATGATAGTGTCATCCCACTCTCCCGGACGATCCTAATAGCTTCCATCATGGTGGGGTATCCAATCAATGTGGGGAACCTCATGTCCCACCACATCTCCAAAGCAACCGAAAAATAAGAAAGGTCCTACCCCTACCCCAACTTCATCACTATGTATCTTGAGGACCAACGGGTAGAGGGGAGGCACTATGACACGAAGGTGAATCCAAAGAAATCTTTCTCCTGGTATAGCCTCCAAGGACCGGACAACCCTAAAGCAAAGGGTAAAGCCACGACTTCCACTGGCCAGTCTAAAGAGCCAAGGGCAGTGGCCACCGGGTCAGAGCCTTCCACAACAGAGGGACCTTCATCTGCCATGCCTCCTCCTTCATCCGGGCCATCCATCACTGTGCCACTATCTATGACCCCATCTTCTACTTACCCCCAGACTACACTGCGGGTTTCTCAGACCTTATCCAGCATCAACAACTGGATGCAGGCAGTTACATCAAAGTTGTTTGTCTTATCCAGTGCATTAGCAGCACAGTCAGCCCCAGCACAGCTTCAGGTACCTCCATCAGTGGAGGATTCATTGAAGGAGCTTCTGGACAACCAGAAGAAGCTCCTGGATAACCAAAAGAAGATCCTGGAGACTTTGGATACTCATGGCAAGGTGATCAAGGATCTGGGCAAGCAGGTAAAGAAAATGAGAAAGACTCATGCCTCAAAGGAGTCAGTGGAGAAGCTGAAAAGGGAGGTAGAGAAGTTCACTTCTGCTGAAGATATCCCACTTGACTTGCTTATGGAGGAGACTACCCCAACAGCACAAGCAGCAGAGCATGAGGCAGACAGAGCTCCAGTTAGAGGATTTGTGGTCCCCCAGTCAGAGGATTTGGAGATCCAGTTAGAGGACGAGGAGGGAGCTGATGATCCTTTGCAGTTAGAGGACCCCACTCATATGCCTGACCCCATGCAGACAGAGACCACATAGGGAGTTTTCTTTACTCTCTAACCCTTCCCTGATCTTATTTTGGTATTAGCATTGAGGACAATGTTATCTTTTATTTGGAAGGGGGGTCCATTTTGATTTGGTTATGATTTGATGACATTGGTATGTAATAACTATGATACTATTTTTCTTTACCTCTATTTATCGTTATTTTCACTTTCGTTATATTTCACTTTTGGTATGAATATAACTTTACCATTCGATGTATATATTCATTTCCATTTTGTATATGTTTGTTTCACTCCATTATTATACATATTCATTTTACTTTCCGTAGTTTACTTCATAACTTCTTTCGTATTTTTCCTTAATAACTTAGCTTTTTATTTCCTTTAGTAGCTTATTTTTGAGTTTTTAGCTTCTTTTTACATTCTGCGTGATCAATAAGCCTTTGATTTTCTTAATGCCATGGTTCTTTCCAAAGGTGGATGTTATGTGAAGCGGGTGGCTCTTCCCAACGATAGATGGCGTGACAACCTTCTTAATGGATTGAGTCCATTTTCTTTTTGCTTTGATATATAGTAGTAATAAATAAAAGTGTCTCAAGAAGGCTTCAGTTGGTACTAACACATTTACCTTCGACCTCATGGTTAGAGACAAGTTGATTGACAAAGAATAGCTCTAGTTGTTACCTTTAGACTCTTGAGTTGACTAAAATAATCATCGGGTGGTTTCTTTGAGTCATTTGTGATCTTCAACCTTAGCTAGGGTTGTTGTGGGCCCTCGACTCTGTTCTTTTTAACAATCCATTCACTTGAGAGGTGAGGTATTGGATTGCAAGTCCAAGTCTCGTGCCAATAAGTCTAGAACTTGCCATGAATGTTTGTCTAGGCGAAATTCTAAGTGTAGCTCGACTTGAGAAGTGATTGTAGGCTCTCCTTGGTCCAATTGGAACTTTGAAAGCTTCCATAGCCTACCATTATAATATCCCTAGTCAACCCCTTTGAGCCTAAGCCTTTTTCATTCAATAGCCACATTACAAGCCTTTATCTGTTTTATAATGACCCTCTCTTGGTACCCAATCTTTCCTTAGCATTCATGATGAACAATTGGCAAAAGCATAAGTTTGGGGGAGAGATGAGAAAATTGAAAGTGATAAAAGGTTAAAAAAAATTGATGAAAAGGAAAGGCAAAGAAAAGCCAAAAAGAAATATGTCAAAAAGAAAGAGAAGGTTGAATGGATTCAAAGAACATAATGATGAAAGGCAAGGAATGATGAGAAAAGGAGAAAAATGATTGTCATGAGTAAGAAAGAGTGATGGTTTGTCTCTCTAGTTCCCCTAAGGAAGAAGAAAAATGACTCAAAGAGTCAAAAAATTATGAGCCCAAATGAGAAAATGGAGTGCTTAAGGAAAGATGAAACCATCATAGTTCGTTATGTCCTACCTTGATCCGAAAGCCTTCATTAGATCCCTGCTAAATCCCTATATGATTTCAAGTTGAGTGAGCTTACATTAGTGGTGATTTACATAAGGGGCAAGCTTATGGTACTTAGATCTGGACTTGTGGCATTCTTTTGAGAGTGATGAGCGCACTTTTTCACAATCCTTGTTTTGAGTGTTACAGTCTAAAAGGTGAGATTTGCTCATGGAGAGTAGAGGAGGAGGAGTTTGGGATTCACAATGACCTGCGTGAGAGAGCGAGCTTCCTTGATGAATTGAGTCAACTCTTGATGCTCTAGTGTCACACTAGAACTATGGAACTCAAAAGGTCATAATATGACGTTGTTGATAATTCATTTGTGTTGACGGTAATTGTTAGTCCCAATTGATGCTTGATGAAGTCACCTTAGGCCAGCTGAAATATCCTTCTTTTTTTTCGTGTGGAGGTGGGAATTACCTTATTTGCTTGAGGACAAGCAAAAGCTTAAGTTTGGGGGAGTTGATAAGTAGGGATTTTAGCCTATTAATTGCTCTCTTTTACTTGTGTTTTGGGCCAAAAAATGCGTGAAGGTATTCCCGGAAACTAACTTAATATGCTTGCTTGAAGGGATTGTTCAAAATGAGCCAAAGGACCATAATCAACTCATAAAGGAGTCAAAACGTGAACAAAAACCAAGACTAGGCCAAGAGGTGTGGAACGCGATAACAAAGTGCGGCTGCGAAAGTATCAACATAGACGTGGCCATTATTTCGAGGTTCGCGATATGAAAAATCAGAGAGATAGCTTTTTGGGCACAAACATGAACGCGGACCGCGACAAGAAGATGCGGCCGCGAAAGTACCAGCACGGCCGCGATGGGAATTCTGCAGATCGTGGTTGCTAAGGTTTAGAAGTGCATAATTCAAGCAAAACTGAGAAGGGCGGTCCGCGTCAAAGTTACGCGGCCGCGGAAGCCTCACACGAGGACGCGGTGGAAATTACACGGTCCGCGAAATAAGGTTCAACCCAGGTCCAGATGTGAAGAAACACGGACCGCGATCAGAATTGCGCGGCCGCGAAAGCAAGTGTGTGGCTGCGATCAAACTTACGCGGCCGCGAAACTTTGGCAGGGGGATTTTTGTCCGGAAATTTTAGCTTAGTATAAATAGATACTTTTGTCAATTTTAGGTTATGTTATGTTTTTGCAGAGTACGTGAGATGGCTAGGTTTTCCCTTTTGGGCAATTTTGTACAAGATTTACCTTCTAACATTAGATTTTCATCTTTTAATTTAGTATTATGGATTATATCTTATCTTTAGCTTTGATTTCTAATATTATTATGAGTAGATAGACCCATAGCTAGGGTTGTGACCCAACCCTAGTGTGGGTATTTAATGGGTCCTGAATTTTAGGGCTTGATTGTTTATGGGTTAGTGATATTTAGTCTAGTTCATGCTAGAATTGTAGAATTAGTGGTTGCAAACACTGATTCATGCCTTTGTGACTTAGGCTCTTCTTGAGAAAAAGGGACTAAGTCTAGGAAAACTAGGCTAACAAGGAATTGAGGTGAACTCAAGAAATTGATAGCCCCAATAAAAGGGTTAAACCTAGAGATAGTAATACCTGACTTGAGCTAATATCACTTGTATTGCATGAATACCCATTTGGACTTGAGAAAGCCAAATTGAGCAAAATCACTCAAGCTACCGAGCGGTATAGAGTGAGTACTTGGGTGTGATAGCTATATTACGACCCCAATCAAATCAAACATGCCCTAGATTCTTGATACCCGTTAGATATCCACCTAGGCAGAAGTCACTACCTTAGTCCTTTAAACACTTGAAAGCTATCATCAAACATATTGTACTTAGCTTTAATCTTAGCATACAATAGAAGTAGAAATAGAAGTAGAATTAACACCATCATGTTTGGAAGTGCAATTAGGAACAACACACACATCTAGATTTATATAAATACCTAATTCCAAATCAATTAACTCCCTGTGAAAATCGATCCCGACCTTGTTGGGTAAAATTGCATCGACCATCCTCGCTACTCAATAGTGGTGTAGGTTTGGGATCGATCAGAAACTTCGAGAGAATTTGGGGGCGGCGGACGGGTAAAATGAAGCTAGGGTTTGGGGTTGAGGGGTTATAAGGATATGTAGGGGATGCAAAATAATAATTCTAGGTACTTAAGTCATCCCAAAATAATTTTAAAGGATAATTATTAGATATTTATATAATAAAAATAGAGAAAGCAACTAATTTTTGAGCTTTAAAAATTATGAAAAATTATAGAAAATGATTGTAAACTAAGTAATGACACAAAGTGATATTTTGAAAACATATATACTGTTTGAGAAAATATGAGGGCAAAATTGGGTATCAACAAACACCCGATAGATTAGGCGGCAATGCAAATTCATAAGCCACTTCTCCAATCTTCTTAAGTATTTAAAAAGGTCCAATATACCTAGGACTCAACTTGCCCTTCTTTCCAAACCTCATAACACCCTTCGTAGGCGAAACTCGGAGTAGTACCTTGTCTCCTACCGTGTAAGAAACATCGCGAACCTTCCGGTCGGCATAACTCTTCTGTCTAGACTGCGCCGTGCGAAGTCGTTCTTGAATCAATTTAACCTTTTCTAAAGCATCCTGAACTAAATTAGTACCCAATAGCCTAGCCTCACCTGGCTCAAACCAACGCACCGGAGACCTACATCGTCTCCCATATAAAGCCTCAAACGAAGCCATATGAATGCTCTATTGGTAGTTGTTATTGGAAGCAAACTCTGCAAGTGGCAGAAACTGATCCCAAGAGCCTCCAAAATCTATAATACAAGCACGTAGCATAACTTCCAAGATCTGAATAGTGCGCTCGGACTGTCCGTCCGTCTGAGGGTGAAATATTGTACTCAACTGTACCTGCGTGCCTAACTCTCGCTGCACTGCTCTCCAAAACTGTGATGTAAATTGCGTGCCCCAATCAGAAATGATGGACACTGGCATACCGTGAAGGCGAACAATCTCGCGGATATAAATATCGGCCAACCGCTCCGAAGAATAAGTATTACCAACTGGAATAAAATGCGCGGACTTGGTCAACCGATCTACAATCACCCAAACATCATCAAACTTCCTCAAAGTCTGTGAGAGTCCAACTACGAAGTCCATGGTAATACGCTCCCACTTCCATTCCATAATTTTAAGTTTCTGAAGCAATCTGCCCGGTCTCTGATGCTCGTATTTCACCTGTTGACAATTTAAACACCGAGCTACAAACCCAACTATATCTTTCTTCATTTTTCTCCACCAATAGTACTATCTCAAGTCCTGATACATCTTTGTGGTATCTGAATGAATGGAATACCACGAACTGTGGGCTTCTTCAAGAATCAATTCACGCATCCCATCTATATTTGGCACACATATCCGACCCTGCATCCTCAACATCCCATCATCTCCAGTAGTAACATTTTTTGCATCTCCATTCTGAACTGTGTCCTTCAGGACAAGCAAATGGGGATCATCATACTAGCGCTCTCTGA
Source organism: Nicotiana otophora (assembly GCA_000715115.1). Taxonomy (NCBI): domain Eukaryota; kingdom Viridiplantae; phylum Streptophyta; class Magnoliopsida; order Solanales; family Solanaceae; genus Nicotiana; species Nicotiana otophora. Next base: position 142,903 of record AWOL01S0003183.1, on the reverse strand, counting down.
TGCGGTGATCACACAGGCTAGAACCCGAGTGGGCTCCAAAACATCTAACCTCATGAACTGATTAGCTAATGTTTGAACATAAACTACAAGAGTCCTTTCACTAATAGGAATGAATGCAAGGCTACCCATACTCACTGTCTTCCTACTCAAGGCATCGGCCACCAGATTGGCCTTCCCAGGATGATACAAAATAGTGATATCATAGTCCTTTAGCAGCTCCAACCATCTCTGCTGCCTCAAATTTAGATCTTTCTGTTTGAATAAGTGCTGAAGACTCTGATGATCTGTAAATACCTCACAAGATACACCATAGAGATAGTGCCTCCAAATTTTTAATGCATGAACAATGGCTGCCAATTCTAAATCATGGACATGGTACTTCTTTTCATGTGGCTTCAACTGGCATGAAGAAAAAGCAATCACTCTACCCTCCTACATTAAGACACACCCAATACCAATCTGAGAAGCATTACAGTATACTGTATAAGAGCCTGAAGCTGAAGGCAAAATTAGAACTGAAGTTGTGGTCAAGGAATTCTTGAGCTTCTGAAAGCTCTCTTCACACTCATCTGACCACCTGAACGGAGCACCTTTCTGGGTCAATTTATTCAAGGGCGATGCAATAGATGAGAATCCCTTTACAAAGCGACGGTAATAACCAGCCAAGCCAAGAAAACTCCGAATCTCAGTAGCTAAAGATGGCCTGTGCCAACTATGAACTGCCTTTATTTTCTTCGGATCTACCTTAATTCCTTCACTGGACACTATGTGTCCCAAAAATACCACCGAGCTAAGCCAGAACTCACACTTAGAGAATTTGGCATAAAGTGTCTTCTCTCTTAGCCTCTGTAGTACAATACTCAAGTGTCGTGCTTGCTCCTCCTGTCTACGTGAGTACACCGTGATATAATCAATAAATACTATGACAAATGAGTCAAGATATGGCTGGAATACACTATTCATCAAATGCACAAATGTTGTTGTGGCATTGGTCATCCCAAAAGACATCATGAGACATTTATAGTGACTATAACGAGTCCTGAATATCGTCTTTAGAATATCTGAATTCCGAATTTTTAATTGTTGATACCCAGACCTCAAATCCATTTTAGAGAATACCCTCGCTCCATGAAGCTGGTCAAATAAATCGCCAATACGCAGCAAAGGATACTTATTCTTAATTGTAACTTTGTTCAACTGCCTGTAGTCGATGCACATCTACATAGTACCATCTTTCTTTTTTACAAACAAAACAGGTGCACCCCAAGGTGACACACTAGGCCTAATAAACCCCTTATCAAGAAGTTCCTAAAGTTGCTCTTTCAATACTTTCAATTCAGCTGGTGCCATACGATACGGAGGAATAGAAATGGGCTGAGTGCCCGGCACCAAGTCAATACCAAAATCAATATCCCTGTTGGGTGGCATACCCGACAGGTCTGTAGGAAATACATCTGGAAAATCTCGCACTACCGGTACAGAAATGATAGTAGGAGTGTCTGCATCAATATCTCTTACAAAGGCCAAATATGACAAACACCCATTTCCAACCATACGTTGGGCCTTCAAATAAGAAGTTACCCTGCAGGGAACGTAATTTAGAGAACCTTTCAACTCGACCTTCGGCTATCCCGATATCGCCAACATCACTGTTTTTGCATGACAGTCCAGAATAGCATGACATGGAGACAACCAATCCATTCCCAAGATAACGTCGAAATCGACCATACTAAGTAACAAAAGATCAACTCTAGTCTCCAGTCCCCCAATAGTTACCACACATGACCGTTACACACGATCGACAATAATAGTACCAGCGTAGATACACGAACAGGTGAAGCTAAGGACTCACGGGGCATATCCAGATAATGAGTAAAATACGATAAAACATATGAATATATGGAACCAGGGTCAAATAATATAGAAGCTTCTCTGTGGCACACTGAGACAATACATGTGATCACTGCATCTGAAGCAACAACATCTGGCCTGGCAGGAAAAGCATAAAATTGGGCCTGACCGCCACCTGATCGTCCTCCCCCTCTTGGGCGACCCCTAGCTGACTGAGCCCCACCCCAACCTAGCTAGGCGGGTGGTGGAGCAACTGGTGTAGGAGTCGTAGCTTGACTCCTCTGCTAAACTAGACCTCACATAAGGCGGGGATAATATTTCCTCACATGACCCAGCTCTCCACACTCATAGTAATCCCTCTCGAAAAATGGTGGCAAGTTCTGAGGTGGACCGCGAGAACCAGAATAACTACTAGAAGAACCTGGTACAGATGACCCATGAACTGATGGTGCACGAGATGAACTTTGAGCTGGAAGTGCACCAAGATAAGACTGACTTTGTCGAGCACTGTATGAACAATGGCTAGTTGATGCGCCACGATGGGTTAAACGAGCCCTCTGAGCAGGCCTCTAAGGATGACCCCTGATGTGATAGGGTTGTCCCCCATAAGTAACATCCATGGAATTACCCAGACCACGAGACCTCTAGGCCTCCCTCTCCTCAAGCTCCTGAGTACGGACCATCTCTAGCCGTCGAGCATTGTCCAGTACTTCATCGAATCTAGCACCTGCTACATTCCCCAAAGTCATAACAAAACAGAAATACTGGTTGAGGCCATTAATGAACCTCCTGATTTTTTCCCTTTTAGAGGGTACCAACCAAACTGCATGACGAGCCAACTCTGAAAAACGCATCTCATACTGAGTCACGGACAAGTCCTCCTAACGTAAGTACTCGAACTGCCTACGCAGTTCCTCTCCCCGGGTCTGTGGAATAAACTTCTCCAGAAATAATTCAGAGAAATCATGCCATGAAAGTGGTGTTGCACCAACTGGGCTGCTCCTCTCATAAGCCACCCACCATCTGAAGGCTGCCCCAGAAAACTGAAAAGTAGTGAACGAGACCCCATTGGTCTCTAGAATACCCGTTGTACAAAGCATCCGCTGGAACTTATCCAGAAAACCTTGAGCATCCTCTGACTCAGCACTGCTAAATGATGAAGGTCGAAGCCTCGCAAATCTCTCAAGTCTCATTTTCTCATCATCGGCCATAACGGGGATCACCTGGGCCGAAGCAGCTGTAACAGGTTGGACTAGTGGTGCCCCCGGTATCTGAAGTCCATGCACTACCTGCTCTGGAGTAAGGGAAACTGGGGTATGAGTACCTCCCCTAGCCTGAGAAGTGGCAGGTGCGGCCTGAGCCGAAACCACATGAGCAAGGTCAGTGCAAACTGTCAATATCTGGGCCAAATCCTCCTGAAGGCCTGGAATCATAATAGGCACAGTTGGTGCCTGAGCTAGTCCTGTTAGCTCAGCTATATTTGGAATCTACTCCTGAGCAGGAGCAACTGGTGGTGCTACAGGTGCTGCTCCAACTGCTGTATGAGCTACACTTCGACCACTACCTCGGCCCTGGCCTCTATCACAGCCCTGGTCTCTCGCGGCCCTAACTAGTGGCACTGGTGGCTAACCGTCCGATCCGGTAGTATGTGTCCTAACCATATGTGAGAGAATAGAATAGCATAACTTTAGTTCCCGGAATCAACAAATTCTCACGATAGAGTACAAGAAGGTGAAATTTTCCTAAGGGTTCGGCAGCCTCTCAAAGATAAGTACAGATGTCTCCGTACCGATCCGCAAGACTCTACTAAACCTGCTCATGACTCATCAGACCTATGTACCCTAGGCTATGATACCAACTTGTCACGACCCAAAATCTCACCTGTCGTGATGGCGCCTATATAAATACTACGCAAGCCGACAACATCAATGAACCACAATTTCTCTTAAGTTTGAAAACATAATATTTAAATCAAGTGGAAAACTCTCACAAATACATATATAAATACACTCCCAAAACCCGGTGTCAGTGAGTACATGAGCATCTAAATGAATACAAAGTCTGAATGATTAAAAATATTGTCTGAAAATATAAAACAGTACAATAACTGATAGGAAGAGACATAAGGTCAGCGGACTCCAAGCATCTACCTTGATATTCTCCAACTGGTAACACTGCGGTCTAACAGTTACCGTGTCTAGAAGCACCTGGACCTGCACACGAGGTGCAGAGTGTAGTATGAGTACAACTAACTCAATAAGTAACAAGACAAACCTTTAGGCTGAAAGTAGTGACAAGCTCAACAGGTACAATCCAGTATAGAAATAACAGTACAGAAATATAGACATGCTTTCAAGTTCAACAGTTAAACTCAGTACTGTATATGGCCACTCCAGCCCAGGGAAATTCCATATCGTATATATATACATCAACTGAAATTCAGTCACTCAGTACCGTATAAGGCACTTAGTATAGTATATGGCCACTCCAGCCCAGGGAAATTCCACATCATATATATATACATCAACTGACAGTCAGTCACTCAGTACTATATAAGGCCAATCCAGCCCTGGGGTAATTTATCCCCAAATGTAAATGATTCGGATAAGATCCATGTCCAAGGAAATTCATCACAAATATAAATAAGTAAGGCAAGTCCATGCCTTAGGAAGTCCATCCCGAATATAAATCATCTACACTCACTATGGGGGTTGCAGACTCCAGAGAGGCTCCTTCAGCCCAAGCATGATATAAAGTCGATATGGCCTGCTACAGGCGGGCAGCCCCGATCCATATAATGATAAAAGCCTATAAGGCTTGCTGCAGGAGGGCAACCCCGTTCCATATAATAATAATAATATATATAAAGCCGATATGGCCTGTTGTAGGCGGGCAACCCCGTTCCCGTAAATATCCTTACATTTATGAACACGACTTAGTATGAAATATACATTTTTAAAATAATTAAATTTAACGACGACCCGACCCTGTGGGTTCCAAAATATCGGCACTTAGCCTAATTATGATAAGTAATACGATTCTCAACTTAATTTCCTAACACGTGGAGAATATGCGAATAATAACATGATTCTTAAATTTTACAACTTCACAGGATTTATTCAAGTCACAATTTCTATGGTGCACGTCCACACGCTCGTCACCTATCGTGTGTGTCACCTCTAAACAATTTATATAACACTAAATTCGTGGATTTCATACCCTAAAACTCAAGTTTAGAAGTGTTACTTACCTCAAACTGTGTAATTCCTTACTCCGCTATACCTTTGCCTCGCGAATCTGCCTCCAAACACCTCGAATCTAGTCACAATTAATTTGTTTCAGTCAGTACAGATCATTAGAATTAATTCCATATGAAAATACTAATTTTTCAACAAAATCCAAAATCCAAAATTTAACTCAAACATAGCCCGTGGGGTCCATGTATCAGAATCCGACAAAAGTTACAAAATATGAACGCTCATTCAACCACGATTCCAAGCATATAAATTTTACCAAATTCTGACATCAACTCGACCCTCAAATCTTCAAATTAAACCAAGAGAGTTTTCTAAATTTTCTAACTCAATTCACTATTTAAATGTTAAAAACAATCATAGATTCGGGTAATTTAACCAATATTGAGTTAATAATACTTACCACATTGTTTTTCTTGAAAACCTCCCGAAAATCGCCTCTTCCCGAGCTCCACTTTGTCAAAAATGGAAAATGGGACGAAGTCCCATTTTCAGAACTTAAAGTTTCTGTCCAGGCATTTCTTCTTCGCGAACACGGAAGCTTCCTCGCATTCGCGAACCATAAAATTGTGCTGCCCTGATTTCCTCCTTCGCGAACACTAACCCGATCTCGCGAACGCGAAGACCAACTTTCCCCCAGACCGGCTTTCCCTTCCGCGAACGCGTGCCCCCGGTCGCGAACGCGTAACTTTGCCCCTCGACCCTTTACTAAATGCGTGCCCCCAGTTGCGAACGCAAAGAACAAAATGGCCAATCCAAATTTCCTCTTCGCGAACGCGAGACTCCCCTCACGAACGCGATGAAGGAAACTAGATACAGGGATTAGAAAATGCCAGCAGCTGTTTAAGTCCAAATTTCGATCTGTTAACTATCTGAAACTCACCCGAGGCCCCTAGGACCTCAACTAAATACAACAACAAGTTCCAAACATCATACGAACTTAGTCGAAACCTCAAATCAATCAAACAATGCTAAAATTGCAAACACATCCCAATTCAAGCTTAACGAATTCGAACTTTTACATTCGATGCCGAAACCTATCAATTCAATTCCGATTGAGATCAAATTTTTCACACAAGTCATAAATGACATAACGGAGATATAAATAGTTTTAGAACTAGATTCTGACTCTGATATCAAAAAGTTAACTCTCCAGTCAAACTTCCAAACTTAAATATCTATTTTAGCCATTTCAAGCCTAATTTAGCTACGGGCTTCCAAATAAATTTTCGGACACGCTCCTAAGTCCAAAATCACAATACGGAGCTATTGGAATCATAAAAACTTTATTTCGGGGTCATTTACACATAGTTCGACATCCAACCAACCTTTTCAACTTAAGTTTTAAACTTTGAAACTAAGTGTTCCCATTCATTTCAAGACCTCATCGGGCCTGACCCTATTACTCAGGCAAGTCACATAACCACTGTAAAGCATAAAGTGAGCAGAAAATGGGGAAATAAGGTTGTAATACTCAAAACGGTCGGCCAGATCGTTACAGCAAAAGGAGAAAAAAGGGGACAAAGTCCATCATGTTCTCATGGGTTTAAATGAGGTCTATGTGGGTGTTAGAAGCATTTTTTGTTGATGCGTCCTTTACCATATCTGACTGTGTTTATAATATGCTTCTACAAGATGAAAAATAAAGGCAAGTCAGTATAAATCCTCAGTTTCACCCTCAATCTGCTTCCTTCAATGTCAATTCTAATAATGTCAAGATCACTCAACCTCAGCCACAACAGAGACAATATAATCAAACGATGGTATTTGATCAACCTAAGTCTGGTATCTTCTGTAAATATTGTAAGAAGTCAGGGCACTTGATTGATAAGTTCTACAAACTCAATGGATTTCCTTCAAACTTCAAATTCACTAAAGGCAAAAAGGCAACTACAAATGTAGCTGTAGAATCTGACTTCTCTTCTTCTCAGAATGTTTCTAGCAATTCTATGTCAAATCCCACTCCAAATCAGGTTGATCAAGGATCTGTGGTACATGGATTGACACAGCAGCAATATGCTCAATTAATATCCTTGCTTCACAGACTCATGTTTCTGATTCTGGACCTCAACTCAACACTTTAAGTTCTGCTAATTTTGCTGGTACTTTACTGCCTAAGAATGTTGTTTATAGTTTTAATTCTTCTTTGCTGAGTAAATTAGATTCTTTAACCTGGATAGTTGACTCTGGTGCATCTGACCATATGACATCTAATAAAGACTATCTCATTAACATCACACCTTTACCTATTCCTTTTCTTGTCTATCTTCCAAATGGATACAACGTTAAAGTTACATGTATAGGATCTTTTGTTTTAACTGAGTCCATTATCCTTCACAATGTTCTTTATCTGCCTTCATTTAAACATAATCTCATTTATGTACACAAAATTACTGAACAATTTGACTGCATAGTTCAATTTACCAGTATCTCATGTATTATACAGGGCTCTTCTCTGAAGAAGCCTCTGGATCTTGGTAAATGGATAATTCCTTGTACAAGTTTGTTTGGGAACAGTCATCTCAACTTCAACACCCTTTGACAATATTTCAAACAACAACAACTTTTCATCTTTGTGTAACTCTAGTTCTTTTCTTTCTTCTCCTGTACGTATAGATTCTGCCACCCGTAATAAAGCTGCTATGAATAAAATGGATGTTCTTGGCATAATAGATTTGCTCATGTTCCTTTCGTTAAAATGAAGAGCATTTCTGAAATCTCCTCTAATATTTCTTCTACACAATCCTTTCCTTGTACAATTTGTCCTATGGCTAGGCAAACTAGACTGCCATTTCTGAAAGTTCCATTCACACTTCCAAATATTTTCAACTCATTCATGTTGACACTTGGGGACCATACCATACTCCTACTTATTCTGGTTCTAGATATTTTCTCACCATTGGTGATGATTTCTCTAGAAACACTTGGACTCATCTCATGTGGTCTAAAAGTAATGCATTCTCCTTGCTTAAAGCTTTTGTTATTCTAGTAAAGACTCAGTTTCGTGTTACAATACAGAACATTAGATCTGATAATGTATTAGAATTAGGCTCTAGTCTTGCTGTTATTTCTTTTTTCTCTGAAAATGGGATTATTCATCAGACTAGTTATCCCAACACCCCTCAACAAAATGGTGTGGTAGAAAGAAAACATAGAACATTACTTGAAGCCTCTAGGGCTTTACTGTTTCAGTCCAAAGTTCCTATAAGATTTTGGGGGATTGTCTATTAACATCTACATATATTATCAACAGACTTCCTTCCAGATTACTCAACAATAAATCTCCTTATGAGTGGTTGTATGGTAAAGCACCAAGTTACTCTCACCTTAGAACTTTTTGGTGCCTTTGCTATGTGTCACGACCCAAAATCACAACTGTCGTGATGGCGCCTATCTCAATATTAGGCAAGCTGACAATCTCAATAAACCATCATATTTTTAAAGTTTGAAAACATAACATTGAATTTCATAGCAAATCTCACAATTTCTGACATAATAATACATTCTCAAAACCCGGTGTCACTGAGTACATGAGCATCTAATATGAATACAAAGTCTTACTGATAAAACACTGTCTGAAATATATAGAACAATACAATAACTGAATGAAAGAGATACAAGGTCAGCGGACACCGAGCAGCTACCTTGATAGTCTCTAACAGATAAATCCTCAAATCTGGCAACCGCCGTATCTGGAAGTACCTGGATCTGCACACGAGGTGCAGAGTGTAGTATGAGTACAACCAACTCAATAAGTAACAAAACTAACCTCTGGGCTGAAAGTAGTGAAGAGCTCTGCAGGTACAGTCCAGTATAAATAATAACAATACATAAATGTAGGCATGCTTTCAAGTTCAACAGTTGCTTTCAGTACAAATAAAACATATCAATTATGAACAATACGAGGAATATGACATCTCTGTATCTACATGCCAATGTACATACTGTATGTGATGCACCTTAATGAAAACTCTGTGTACTCATAATCTAAAATACTCAATCAACCAGTACTGTATATGGCCAATCCAGCCCAGGGAAGATCCATCCCAAAATATATATGTATATCCATCAACTGACAGTTAGTCACTCAGTACTGTATAAGGCCAATCAAGCCGAGAGGAAGATCCATCCCCAAATATCAATGATTCGGACAAGATCCATGTCCAGGGAAAATCCATCCCTCAATATAAATACTTCGGGCAAGATCTATGTCCAGGGAAGATCCATCCCATATATATATATATATATATATCATCTATGCTCACTGTGGGGGTGTAGACTCCGTAGGGGCTCCTTCAGCCCAAGCACTATAATAGCCCGATCCAGACATAAATAAATAAACATAACTATCACTCAGAATCTCTAGTCTCTCGGGCTCTCAATAACATGAAGAATCAACCCGACATGATGATATGAAGTATCATTGAATGACAACAGAGACTGAGATATGATATGCAAGTGATAGATGTGAGTGAGTACAAAATTTTAAATTTAACAAATAGTTCGACAACAATACGACCCATGTGGGTCCCAAACTATATCGGCGCATAGCCAAATCGTGATCTTTAATATGAGTCCCAGCTCAATTTCTCTAACACGTGGAGGATGTGCGGATAATGACATTTATTTAATTATGCAACTCCACAGAACCAATTAGGTCACAATTCCTATGAAGCACGCTCACACGCCCGTCACCTAGTGTGCGTGTCATCTCCAAACAATTCATACAACATGTAATTCAGGGATTCATACCCTCAGAATCAAGTTTAGAAGTGTTACTTACCTCAAACCGCGTAATGTTTTACTCCGCTATGCCCTTGCCTCACTAATTGGTCTCCGAAAGTCTCGTATCTAGCCATAATTAATTCGATTCAGTCAATGCGAATTATAAGAAATTAATTCCATATGAAAATACAAATTTTCCAACAAAATCCAAAATTGCACTCAAAAATCGTCTGTGGGGACAACATCTTGGAACCCGACAAAATTTACAAAATATGAACATTCATTCAACCACGAGTCCAACCATATAAATTTTACCAAATTCCGACATCAACTCGACCCTCAAATCTTCAATTAAAGTCTATGAAGATTTCTACCATTTTCAATCCAATCTTTACCCATTTAAACTCAACAATCTTTTCACAATCTTATTGTTATGTGTATGTATAATTTATACTCTTACACGCAAGAATCATATTCTTAATCTCCCATCTTTTACCCCAAAAATCGAAATTGAAGAATTTGGGGAAGAGATTCTTACCTCTTTAAAGCCCTAGCAAGATCCTTGTGAAATCTTCAAGCCTTGAACAAGAATTGATGAACAATTGACTAAGCCTTCACTTTCTCTATCTAAGCACTCTCTAAAATGTCATATGAAACCCTTCAAAATGACCCCCAATAGTATTTTATAAGAATGGGGTCGGGTTTATAAAACCAAAAAAATAAAGCTCTGAAACACACTCTGTGGTCGCATATGCGATCACAGAATTGATATGTGGTCCGCATATCGGTCGCAAAAAATGGTGCCCAAAATTGGGGTTCGCCTGTCTGGGTCTGCGGTAGTTATGCGGCCCGCGAACCCGTTATGCGATCGTAAATTGCACCGTAGACTTGTTCTGCGGTCGCATAATGCACCGCATAACTTCCCTCCAGAACTCCCAAGTTGATTCTGCGATAGGTTTTGTGGTCCGCAAAACGATTATGCGGTCGCATAATTGACCGCATTATGGTCCTCAAACTTGGCTCATTTCTGCTTCACTCTGCGACCATTATGCGGTCCGCAGAGTGATTCTGCGACCGCATAGTGGACCACAGAAATGTCCTCTTCTGCCAAAAATATTTCTTTACTCCACAGTGCATTGTTCAATCCAAAAGGTCTGAGCCGCGACGAGCTTGCGAGCCGTGAGAAATTTATATAGCCTTTGTACTAATTAATCTACCTCGGCACCACAAAACCTTAATGTCCTTAGCAAAAATTTTCAGGGGTCGTTACACATAAGTCGACATCCGGTCATCCTTTTCAACTTAAATTCTAAACCTTGGAACTAAGTATTCCAAATCATTTCAAAACCTCACCAGAACTAATTACCCCCGGTAAGTCACATAATAACCGTAAATCATAATTTGAGCAGTAAATGGGGAACGAGGTTGTAATACTCAAAACGATCGGCCGGGTCCTTACACTATGCCACTGTTCCAATTCCCCAAACAGATAAATTCAAGCCTAGAGTTTTTCCTTGTATGTTTGTTGGTTACCCTTTTGCTAAAAAGGGATACAAATTGTATAATTTGCAGTCTAAACAATGTTTCATTTCTAAAGATGTGGTAATTCATGAACACCATTTTCCTTTTTCCTCTAATTTCTCTTTCCTTGATTCATCTAAGTATTCTTTACCACCTGCATCACAATCTCCACCTCCTGCTATTAATTCTGATCCTATTTCTGATGTTCCTGGTGTTGCATCATAATCCCTACCTTTTGATACTACTTCTGATCTTATTCCTGTTACTGGGCCTGGTCCTGTCTCTAATCCTGGTACTAGTCTTGCTCATTCTCCTGCTCCTGTCCTACCTACGTTTGTTCCTGAGGTTCCTCTTTCTCCTATTTCTTTCAATCCTGATATCAATCCTTCCATTGTACCTGCTGCCTCTCCTGATATAACCTCTTCTTCCTCACATCCTTTAAGAAATTTCAATAGAGTTCATTCTCATCCCTCATATATGAAGGATTATGTTTACCAACTTCCCTCTTCTCTCTCTTGTTCTGTTACTCAGCATGAATACTTTGAACCTTACACATATTCCCAGGCAACTCCTATCCCAGCCTGGCAGGATGCCATGAGGAAAGAATTTAAAGCTGCAGAAGCAAACCACACTTGGGATATTATTGAGCTACCACTGGGTAAGAATCCCATTAGGTGCGAATGGGTCGATAAAATTAAGTATAAAGATGGTGGTAGTGTAGAGAGATTCAAAGCTAGGCTTATTATTCAAGGGGATACATAAGTTGAGGGGGTGGACTTTAATGAAACTCTTTCTCCTGTGGTGAAATTATCTATTGTTAAATGCCTTATTATTGTTGTTGTTAAAAAAAGGGGTATTTATTTTAACTTGATATTAATAATGTATTCTTTCATGGTGATTTGGATGAAGAGGTCTAAATGAAGCTGCCTCCGGGCCTTTCTCTTTCATCTGCTCCTTCTACTTCTACTTCTGCTCCCTTGGTTTACAAACCAAGGAAGTCTCTTTATGGGTTGAGGCAAGCTTCAACACAATGGTATGCTAAATCATCTCATGCTCTTTGTTATAGAGGGTACACTCATTCCCTTAATGACTATTCTTTATTCATTAAAGGGTCTCATAGTCATCTAGTCATTCTAGCAGTGTATGTTGATGACATAATCCTCACAGGTGATGATTTGCATGAGATTGCTTCTTTGAAGTATTTTCCGGATAATGAATTTAAGATTAACGATTTGGGGTCCTTACACTATATTTTGGGTATTGCAGTCAGTGTTTTACCTGGGAGTGTTGTCCTTAATCAAAAAAAATTTATTACTGATTTGTTAAAAGATTTTAACTGTTCTGAAGTGAGTCATGTGGTTAGCCCTTTGGAATTGAATAATAAATTACACGTTGATGTTGGTGATGTTCTGCCTAATCTAGAAAAGTATAGGAGTCTTGTTGGCAAGCTACTTTTTCTAACATACACAAGACCCGATATTTCTTTGGGGTTCAACACTTAAGTCAATTTTTGAAGACCCCTAGATTTCCTCATATAGTTGATGCCCTTCACTAGCTTCGATACCTCAAGGGTACTACTGATGTTGGTTTGTTTTATTCTGGTTCTTCTAATCTCTCTGTGAATGCCTACTCAGACAGTGATTGGGCTGCCTGCCAGACACACGCAAATCTGTCACTGGTTTATGCATTTTTTTGGGTGATAGTCTTATTGGGTGAAAGTCTAAGAAGCAACCAATGGTTTCTTTGTCTTCAGCTGAAACTGAATATCGTGCTGTGAGCAAAGTAGTTGCTGAATTAACATGGTTATCCAGGTTGTTGCATGATATTGTTATTCTTGTTTCATATCTTATTTATGTTTTTGTGACAATTTGGCAGCCATTCACATAGCCAGGAATCTGATATTTCACGAGTGTACCAAGCACATCGAGGTGGATTGTCACTTCATTTGGACTAAGTTGCTTGAAGGGATGATTCAGTTACATCATGTACCTACTACTCAACAACTTGCTGATGTATTAACCAAACCATTGCCTGGTGCACTCCATCATTCATTCCTGGGCAAGTTGAAGGTACTATCCCTCTTCAGCTTGAAGGGGGGGGTGTTGGGCTATCTGCGTATTTGGCCTCAGGCCCAAAGTCAAGAACATGAAAGCTTGGCCTCCGGCCCAATACATATTTATTTGTACCAGCATTTTTTCTTAATAGAATAGCCTTTCCTTTTCTTTTAGTTTGAGTTGTGGAGTGATATTTTGTACTCTCTCCGTTTTAATTTATGTGAACCCATTTGACTGGACACGGAGTTTAAGAAAAGAGAGAAGACTTTTGAACTTGTGGTGTAAAATGAGGCAAATATATTTTGTGTGGCTATAAATTATTGCATAAAAGTAAATTATTTTCAAATAAGGAAAGGGGTCATTCTTTTTGGCACGGACTAAAAAGGAAATAGGTTCACATAAATTGAAACGGGGGGAGTATATGGTATTGGACCGGGTTACCAGGTATGTATATAAAGAAGAAGGCTCAATTCTAATGAGTTGACCAACTCATTTCATTTTTCATTTCCTCTGTTGGAGTCAATCTTCTCTGATGAGAAGCTTCTCGAACCCTAACCTCAGTTAATGAAATCTTCAATCTCATCTGATTTTGCAAGTTAACAATTATACACTAATATTGTATAAACTCTCATCAACTGCAGATTTGGGAAAAAAGAAGAAGATGAAATCTCGAAAACAAAAAAAGGGAAGAAGATAGATCAGATCTTCAACCACCCACATACCCCAACTCCTCGTCTCTCAATTGCGCAAAGACCCAATTATACTGGCAAAAAAAAGGCTCTTCGTAGTCTCTTATACTTTCTCCATTAAGCTTCTTCGTCCTCTTAGCAATGGCTATGAATCTTCGTAAACCCTGGATTTGGTGTAGTTTCTGGCGAAAGGACCTTGCGGCAGTTGGAAGGAGATGGGTGGCGGTTGTGTACCATGGGAGAAAGAGGAATAATTAAGTGTAAGAATGAGATATGAGAAGATTAGGGTTTTTTGATAGTTGGCTACAAAAAGTAAAGTCTGAGACTACATGTTTAAATCAGGTTAGTTAAAAGAGAATAGGGCTATTTTTAGTTTAGTATTAATATGGGTTGTTAATCTAGTTAATTGTTCTATAAAAAAAGTGGGATAGCTAATCCGACGGGATATCCATGTTGATCTTATCCTGATAACCACATGAATCCTTAGAACCAGTAATTAACAACAACAGCAAACCCAATATATTCTCATAAGTGCGGGTACGAGGAGGATAGTGTGTACGCATGTCTTACCCTTACCTAATGAAGGTAGAAGTTATTTTCAATGGACTCTCGACTCATAAAAGGTGAGAAAGAAGAGTAGAGAAGAAGAAAAAGAAAGAATAGGAAGAGAGAAGAAAAAGAGGAATAAAAGAATAAATAGTTCCAAATAATGACAAGAGAGGACGATAACTGAAGTGAACTAAACAACATGATGTAATATAGATCTAATAATATGAAAGTACATGAGCTACTAATACTACTGAGTACTGAATTGAATTGAAAAGGAAAAACTTTCAACAATATACTAACCTTCTACCATAACTTGGTGTATTTGAGCATTTTACTCGTACATTTTGTTATTTTTAGATAATTTGTTAAATCATTGTTGACCCTAATACTACTTAAATTGAAATTTGGAGTTTCACGTATCCTAATCTTACATTTTTCATGTACGTAACAAAATTGGCTTATGTTTTGTTCTTTAAACATCAAATTATAAAGTGTAAAAGACAAAAATTACTATAAGTTTAACAAGATTTTTAAAAAAAAATGTCACCCCTTCCCTCACAAGTCACATGGACTACACTATGTGTTTTTAGGTAAACTTGAGTGATTCTCTTATTACAAGAATATTTAGTAACTTTAGTGCGATGAGTTGAATTATTATCCATTAAATTAACCGCTAATATTATACAATCATGAATTTACATTACTCTAGAATTAATCCAAGACCGAAAGTAAAGCAAAAGAGAAGAAAGGCAACTTGATGCATATATCATGTAGTAGTCCGAAGTTCTTTGCTAGCTATTCATTTGGAATAATTGGAACCATGAAAAAAAAAACTTAACACATCAAAGAAACAAGAAAGGCTCTTTTCTGGAGTCGGTTGATTCAGAATCAGCATCTCTCCTTCTACTTCTCTGTCCCAAAGTAAAAACCGTAGGCAAAATCACCTCCGACGAAGTTCCGACCAGAAACCGTCGCGTCAAGCTCCGGCAAACACCGCAAAGAAGGCACCTTACATGTCTCTGAGCCAAGAAATTAGCCCCATGAACCCATTTGTCGCATTTCCAGCAAAGATAAGCATCGTCGGCTTGACAATAAACAGAAGCTTCTGAACTACACAGCTCACAATAAATTTTAGAGCCAATATTTGTCTTTCCCTCTTTCAGGCAATAAGTTTTTAGTGTACTATCCTCTTCACCTTCATTTCTTCCTTTACACATTTTTAAGTCTTGTAATTTGAAGAAAATAGAGATGCCACAAATTGTGGTTGAGAGTGGCCATTTATAGGAGTTTGTGAATGCAGGGGGTATCTTGTTTCTAAGCATGATTTTCGTGGGGAAAATTGGAATGTGGTTAGAAAGACAATTTTGCCACTATAGGACAAAATGGTCACTGTTTAACAATTTTAGACTACTTTTTCATGCACCTTCTTTTTTGGGTTATTTTGTTAGACTTAATTAAGTAATAAATTAAATATACTCCCTCCTATTTACTAGCTATCGCTTTTGCTTTGCATCTTTTCTCTGAATTTCACGATGTTTTTATTTTTCTTATGATTGTTGTGGCGGTACTAATATTGTCTCCCTTCCCTTTGTCTCCCCTCTCCCTTTGCTTTGCATCTTTCTTCAGAATTTTATGGTATTGCTATTTATCCTATGAGTGTTGTTGTGATACTAATATTGTCTCTCCCTTCCCTTTCTTTTTCTTTTTTTTTTGTTTTGTTTTTTGAGCCGAGGGTCTTTCGAAAACAGCCTCTCTACTCCTTCGGGGTAGGGGTAAGGTCTGCGTACATACTACCCTCCCCAGACCCCATTAATGGGATTCTACTGGGTTGTTGTTGTTGTTGTTGTACTCCCTCCGTTTCAATTTATGTGAACCTATTTTTTTTTTAGTCCGTACAAAAAAGAATGACTTCTTTCTTTATTTGGCAACAATTTACCTCTATGCAATGATTTATAGTCACACAAAATATATGTGCATCATTTTACACCACAAATTCAAAAGTCTTCTCTCTTTTCTTAAACTCCGTGCCCAGTTAAATGGGTTCAGATAAAGAGTTTTCATTTCAGGAAGCGTATATACTATAGTTAACTCCGACTATTCTACCATATTTTCTGATTTTGTAAAATTAATTTTTTTTGTTTTTCGTTCGAATATGATATTCACATTAATGTCGGACTAATTCGAATTCATGCAGGTAGCGGCGGATCTAAGATTAAAATTTATGGGTTCAACCTATAAAGGTTTTTAGTATTGAACTCTTTATTTTTTTTAAAGTTATGAGTTTGGAGCTATTATTTATTACAATTTTATTAGATTTTTACATATAAATTTATGCTCAGCATCAAAAGTAATGGGTTCAATTGAACCCGGTATTAATATGTTGCAACCCATTAAAGAAAACACTTTTTGGAGGAATTTATCCATTTCACTATACGGTGATGGTATAAATCAATTAGGTTGACAAGAGTGGATTGCTCTAGTGGTGAGCACCCTTCACTTCCAACCAAGAGATTGTGAGTTCGAGTCACCCCAAGAGTAAGGTGGGGAGTTCTTGGAGGGAGGGAGCCGAGGGTCTATCGGAAACAGCCTCTCTACCTCAGGGTAGGGGTAAGGTCTGCGTACAAACTACCCTCTCCAGACCCCACTAGTGGGATTATACTGGGTTGTTGTTGTTATTCACTACTAGAAATCCGGTAAAAACCGACCAACGTTGTTCGGTAATGGCAAAAAACCGACCAAAACGCGACCATTTATATGTGGACGGTATTTTTGTGGTCGGAAAGGAATACCGACCAAAGTTGGTCGGAAATTACCGATCAACTTTGGTCGGTCAATTAAATTCAAAAAAAAAATATTGCTAAAAAAACCGACCAAAGTTGGTCGGTTTTTTCGACCAAAGTTGGTCGGTATTTTAATTATGTAATAAAAAGATTCACCATCTGGGAATCGAATCGGGGTCTGTACTGTGGTAGGATACTAATTTACCACTACACCATTGGTACATTTTGTTTTAAGACTGTCTTTTATTTGATTTATACTCTTTAATTGTATTTTCGCACGAAAATAACCGACCAAAGTTGGTCGGTTTTTTTAAATGACCAGCCGAATTAACCGACCAATTTTGGTCGTTTTTTTTAATATTAATTTTTATTTATTTTAATTGAAAAACCAACCAAAGTTGGTCGGTTTCTTGAAACATAAATTTCGCGGGACTTAAAAATAGTTTCCCGCATTTTTGCGCCAAAGAAAACCGACCAAAGTTGGTCGGTTTCGTAAAAAACAAAGTTAAATTTTTTTTTTTTTGAAAAACCGACCAACTTTGGTCGGTTTTTTGACCGACCAAAGTTGGTCGGTCGACCTTGGTCGGTTTTTGCCGAATTTTTAGTAGTGGTTGTTGTATTTCTTAAGGGTTAATTAAGTAAATTGGCTTAAAATAATCGGGTTTCTCTTAAGAAAAATTAAGGCAAAAAACTCAAAAGAGGATCTTGGGTATTGCCAGGAAGGGTTTGGGGGGGGGGGGTTAGGGGAAGTAGAATGTTATACTATGAGCCATGATATTTGGTTGATGAGTGGCTACCAAGTGAATTTTTAGGTCACTAAAGAAAGAAGAAGAATTGTATGGCCAAGAATTAAAGTCATTAACAGTGGAACCCCACCATCTATTGAGTTTATGGAAATCCCTACCCCTACATCTACAGAAATGATAAAATCTTTTCTTTTTTTTCTTTTGGTGATCAAGAATTACTGATTTGACACCTCTTTCTCTGAATTTTGATTCTTTTTCAATTAAGTAGGGCCATTTGTAAAAAAACATAAACGTGCATGGAGCAGAGTGGCGACAGATTGATAGGTCTGTAATCTGAAACTACAAAACCTTTGGCTTGTGAAACAAGTATCTTATTCTGTGGTTGAGACTTGGAATTGCCACATAATAAGTACATCTGGAGATGTGATTTGGCTCCACTCATGTCTTTCCATAGGCTTTTCTTACTCTGTCTAAAATCTTGAAGTGGTATGAGTTCAGTTACCGTGTATAATAAATTTTTTATTTTATCAGATTAAAATAATTTACAAAAACAGATATGACACTCTCTAAAATAAACTTAACTTGATAATATAAATTAAAGTAACTGACTTGTTATACTAAAGTAAAATATATTAATAATGATAAGATTAATTATATCGTAGGAGTGTATACAAGTTAAATCATTTTGATGAGGCTCGCGAAGGAGGCTATATCATCAAAACATTACAGTGTATATATATATATAAATTATTAGATTTTAGAGGTATCTATTATGTATTGAACACCCTTCGTTGTAGAATTATTTTTACTCTTTTTAAAATACTTTTGGAAAAATTTCTTACTTCGTCTGATGATCATAATTCAGACTTAGCTCACGGCTGTCGGACCAAAACCACAGGTGGCTATGAGAATTCAAGGTTTGGAGTGAACCAAGTGGGCGGTTTATAAAATTTGTGGTTTTGTGAGGCCATTAAAAGATGAGCTATTGTTGTTGGACGTGGATTGTGGACGACATTTTCCTTGACCCAGCTTTTGTTGGGAAAATAATACTTCCGTAATGATTTTAATATCTTTTCACAACCAACATCTGGTTACCATCAGCTCCTCTATTTTTATTCAGTTACTTTAAAAAAGGTCTGGAAAAGACATTTGTTTTGGAAGTTATAGAGAGAATCGTTTGCACGGTTACGGAGGAATTTTTGTAAGCGGTGTTAATATTTAAAAACTAAACAAATGAATAAATTACTGTAACGGCAAACAATATTATCTTTTATATCTATATCTAATATTTTAATTTTATTTATTATTTATGCATATTAGATTACGAAAAAAAGTTCGATGAAGTGGTGGTGTTCGTGAAATTAAGGTGCCTACGCTACTGTTTGCAAAATCAATCCTTTACGTGCACTAAATTTTAAATTAATTGTGGATGGTTACATAAATCTTTTATATCCATTCATGTTCATTTCACTCGATACTATAGTAATTTTTCTTTTAAGACAAAGTAAAGGTTCTAGAAATCATATACTTATTCCGAATGGATAAAATACAATAAAAGAAAGAAAAACTCAATATATTACTATTTAAATGGTAAAATGTTGAAAATTTACGTAATACATCAAAATGCATCATTAATTTTTCAGAGTACAATAACGCTAGTAAAAAAATGAAAATAGAAGATATGAATTGTAGGGTTTTGGCTTAGTTCCCCACTACAATTCTGTGTTACTGATTTAGTTTAATAAACTTCTACCATCTTGAGGGGGTTAATTTTTAGTTTGTGTTCTAAAAAAACATATGAGAGGAAAAGAGGAGATTACTAACTAATTATCCCCAAAGGAAGTTGCTAGAGTTACAAATGATAACAACTAATATATCCTAAATCAATCCTCCATCGTAATCATTACAACAACAACAACAACAACAACAATCCAGTATAATTTCACTAGTGGGGTCTGGGGAGGGTAGTGTGTACGCAGACCTTACCCCTACCCTGGGGTAGAGAGGCTGTTTTCAAAATGACCCTCGGCATCCTTCCCTCCAAGAACTCCCCACCTTACTCTTGGGGTGACTCGAACTCACAACCTCTTGGTTGGAAGTGGAGGGTGCTTACCATCAGAGCAACCCACCTTGTTTCCATCGTAATCATTAATCGCTGCAAAAAACAACCCATAACATTTGATTTGGTATTTGAGAGAGGAATGAGAGTGAGATCGCGATAAGGAGATGAGACAGAGGAGTAAACACTACGGAGTATAATTGTTTTTTCAACTATACGCTTAAACATCTTTATTATTAAGTTTAACAGTAAATTAGTAACTTATAGTAAGTTGTAATAGCATTATGAGCAATTTCGGATTTGATGAGTATAAGAAACAAAATTCTCAAGGATCAAATCTAAAACAAAAGTAACAAAAATTAAATCATTATAAGGATCAAATTTATCCACAAATATAAAAGGCTTGAATGTTACACAAAATTTTAAAGAAGGTAGGTTGACGCAATAGTTGAAACTTTAGAGGGCATGTATTATAAATCAAAACATCAAGGGAGATATGTGAAAGTACCTTAAATAAATGAAATAGTAGCAACTTTTAAAGCTCTTTTGGTTAGTTCATTCATTAAGAATACAGTACATATCAGTGTCCTATTGTGGTGTTAAGCATATTTATCATGATCGAATCAAGTTGGGGATAACCTTACCAAAATGCGACTACGTATTAGAATCTATAAGGGGATAAATTTTAATAGAAATATTATTGTTTACCCGTAAAATAGTACAATTGAATTTATTATGTGGTTTATAGATAATCGTTTGATCCCAAAATGATAAATAAATTAAATAAAAACGTAAGATTTAGCGTTGAAATCGAAATAAATAGCAGACAACCTAGTTCCAGGAACAAGGCTTCTGAAGACAACGATAAGAATAATATTAGACAGAAAATAAAGTATTATTTTGCTTGAGAACAATGTATAGCATAAGTTTTGTCAGAAATCTCCTCTGTACAATGGTTGTTGAACTTATTTATAGATATACCTTTGGAACAAGATCCTAGGATCAAGCTACTCTTAAATGACAATAATGGGACCATTGATGAATATGTAACGACATGCCATGAATGCCAAAATTCTCTGCAACGGCTGCGCATTTAATACTGAGAAATATTCTTCATTAAATATCATCCGATGATAAACATTCATTTGCCTCCGTTGACTGCGTTCCCTTTGGGATCTACCCGATACCAACCGAAGCTGTTATCCTCGGTCTTGTCTCCCACTCGCTTCATCTTCCATCTTTCTCCGGCTACATGTGTCATGTAATCATTCAAGCATTTAATATAAATTAATTTTATCCAATAGAAATAGTCCCCCTACTTTTCGGTGGCACATCTTTATCTCATCCGAAAGTTGGTGAAGATTTCTTTATTGGCGGGACATTTTCTGAACCCTTCTGAAAAGTTTCTGACATTTGATAAGACGCACGTCTCCTCGCATTTAATACGCCGAATACGGGTTACCCCACGATTTAGCAATATTTTCGCCGGTTCTCGAGATAATCATGGTCACGATTTTAGTCGCCTAGACTTTTACTTATACGCATCATTCTTCTTCTTTCACTTCTAACAACTTCATAAGCTTTCTTAACTTCTTTGAACTTAACTTCCTTTTGCTTTCATCTCACTTTGATCTTCTTAAAAATCTCTATCATCTTTTTATCATTATGGCTTCTTCTACTAATTCTTCCAAGAACTCTAAAGATAAAGAGGTTGATGTTGACGTTGATCCTCCTACGGTGAGCACCATCATACCTAAATATCTTAACACTGCCAAAGATTTCGAAGAGAAGTTCCCCACTTCAAACCCTCGAACTTGGGTTGTTGGTAAATAACTCTCTTCTATTCGTCCTTCTAGTATTCCTACTGTGAAGGAGGACTGTGACTGCCATGCCTTAAACATCATTGCTCCTGATCTGTTGGAGCGAGTAACCTTCACTAAGAAGGGCTTCACATACGTTTATATGTACTCTTTCACTTTGGCCCCATTCTCATTGAGCGGGGGACTTGACCTCGTGATTTTGGAGTTCTGCCACCGATATCAAGTCTGATTGGCATAAGCAGGCCCCTTTGTGTGGCAAACAGTGCATAGTCTACAACGAATGTGCTTGGAAATGAAGGAGCCACTCACCTTGGCTCATATAATGAACCTCTACTCCCCCAAAATCTTTCGTGGGGGAGTAATAAACTTCAGCAAGCGTGGCCACCATACTTTGCCTACCAACATGGATGACGACAATAACCGTGGATGAATGGAGTGGTTTGTTGTCATTGCTACTAGGGACATCATCCCGCCCATAACTCCATCTTTCCCCGAATCCTGGAATCGTTCACATAAGTTCAAAATCTACCTCTTTCTTCGAAAAAGATTGTCTCATGTCATTGTTAACCTTTTTTCTTTCGTTATTTCAGCTACTCGGTGGACATTACGAAGAGTTAACGGCCTGGACCGACAGGTTCAGAAGATTCTGGACATCACTATGCCAGAGACCCGCCGGTGGAAGTAGTTTCCCCCCAAGTACGGCTGGAGGGCCAAGAACCATGGTAAACTAACCCTTCCTTCGTCCCACCTTTGTACGTAAGAAAATCTATTAATCCTACCTTTTTATTTAATTCAGGTCTTCCACAGGGTTCTGTTTTCTCCCCTGGGGAGCATGTTTTGGTCGATCCCGCAGAGGTTGCAAGTTTGTTGCAGGAGGCTCACCCGGACTGGTTCCCTCAGGAGTGCTTCCGGTGCAGGTGCTTCTTCTCGGAGTCCCCATCTAGAAAACAAGCAACCAAAAAGGTGGCGTTATTCCTCAACCGGGGGTAAAAATAAGAAAGTAAAGAAGGTCACACCCGAGCCAGCTATAGCCACTGCGGTCATTGATGATGATGGGGAAGCCAGTGATAAAGAGGCTTCCCTTCAAAGAAGACAACGACCTTTATCATCTCAGCAAAATTCTCATTGTGGGGAGCATAGAACCCCAACCGAGGGCGGTGTCTGAGTGCTCTAGGGAGAATTTGACTTAGTGGAGAATGTTGATTCTCCTTTTTCGGTCTAAGTTGCTGCTTCCGGTTCTATGAAGTCGGGTACTGGGCCTCTTCTGCTTTTGGGTGGTGAGCAACTAACAAACATCATTGCCTCTTCCGCAGCTGCTTCTCAACCTACAACACCATCAACTTCATCTCCCTCCACACGGGCCATGCCTTCATCACCAGTAGTTTCTACATCTCTTCCGCTGGTTGCAGATACCCGAGAGGAGGATGCTAGTCCCCCGACCACAAGAATTTAGGTCACAACTATTCACCCGCTCCTGCAGATCCCCAAGGGAGAAGTAGTATCTCTCTCTCGATTTTAAAGGAGTGTCATCTATTGTCCAGACTAGTGGAGCTCACCAACTACCTGAAGCCGCTGGCTTTAGAGAAAGATAAGAAGAAAATACACTCTCTTTTAGGGAAGTGTATGTAAAATAACACTATGCACAATACAGAAGCGGTATTGTACTTGTTCTTTTTACTACTTGTTTCTATTCGTTTGTTACAACAGGGTTTCTGACTTCGATATTTATTTTATAGGCCAACTTCCTTGCTCCCGAGGGCCTTCAAAGATTGATCCTTGACAAATAAGGACTTATGTCAGAGAGGGATCAATTATTGGCCGAGATGAACCAACTCGTCATGCGCCTCCCGGTGTTAGAAGCGAAGGCTGCTAAAGCGGTCGAGCATGAGGCCCAGTTGCAATAGAGTGAGAAGTATGTGATGACTCACAGCCAAGAAGCCACTCAGTTGCATGCACAACTTCATGATGCAAATGCTAATTGGGCTGAATCTCAAGATACTTCTCTTGCTACTACCGAGCGCGAGTCTGCCTCCATCGAACGTGCAAATAATTTAGAGGCAGCTTTGAACTCCAAAGTTGAAGAGGCTACTATTTCCGAGGAGAAGCGGGCCCAGATGGAGGATAGGCATAAGAAGGTCATGGATCAAACTAAGGTTCACATAACCACAATCTGTGATCTTGATCTTAGCCTTAGTGCCATGAGATCCGAGTAGGATGACCTTCTGACCCAGATTGATAGGCTTAAAGCAAATTTTCAGCACCAAGGGGATTCCCTCATTATTGAAAAAACATACTTTATGTATCATATGAGGAGGAAAACCTTTGAAGAGGCCAAAGCGGGTGTTATTGATATCGATAATGAGATTGCCAAGGCCCGAATGCTGGAGTTAACTGCTCGAGAATGCCTCCCAGCTCAGCCTGATGCAACTGACTCTTCTAGTCCCGGTTTCGAGTTTTCAGGAACCGAGGAGGAACTTGAAGAGAATGATGATGAAGTTCAAGATGCTACCCCGACGGCAGATCCTCCTACCTCTCCCGAGGGGTGTGGATGCCTCTTTTCCTCCGAGTTCCGGTGGCGACGAAGTTTAGCCTTTTTGCTTACTTTTCTTTTGTTGTCTTCTTTTGTATCTTTGTATTCATACCGCTTGGCATGTTTAATAAATAATAAAGATATTTTGTTTAAGTATTGCGCAAAGTTCATTCCTTTTGTGTCGAATTAAGTAAGGCTTCGGGTGTATTTGCTTTGGGTTCCGGGCATAAACTCTTCCAGAACCAACCATTTACTATAAGGGTTTCATAAGAGAGGGCCCTCTTATGTATACGGTGCTCTTGAAGAGGACGTCTGCTATTCATTCTGGTACTAAAATTTGAAGTTTTTAGTTAACTTTCAAATGATAAAAGCAATTCATCGTGCGGACAAGAAACAAGATAAAAATAAAAGAACTTCATTTTATTCCTTCTATCTTCAAAAGTGCATAAGCATTCGTTTGTGGAAAGAAAAGAAATTGTCAATATATGTGGCTAATTTGTACAACTTATTTCTATGGGGCTAGCTGTGCAGTCCCTAGTCCTGATGAGACATTATTGTTCCCAGGTCTCGTAGTCCCGGTTCTCGTGGCAATCAAGTTATAGTATTATCATATTATTTCCCCCAGTGTTCGAATGCGAAGAATGAGAATTGGAGCATTGGAAGTCTTGCTCCTTTGAGGAAAAATACTTATGAACGGTTGGATAATCTTTGGTTCGATGGAAAGCTTCGTTTCCCGATAAGAACTTTTCCATCTAGCCAAAGATTATATAACCATCCCCTAGTGGCTTGTTGTTTCAGTGCCTTGTCATTTAAAGATCTTAACTTTGCTGACGATGCTTCTTTCGTAGTATGTTTTCCGTTGCTGCCTAGTTGAAAACCTTTCTAGAAAAAACCAATTTGGGACAAAAACTGGGCGAACGAAGAACGAGTGCAGCACATACTTTCAGTATAAGCAAGATCCATCAGTGGCAATACCTTTTGAGGTGAGTCACATTCCAGTTGCTTGAAATTTAGACTCCGTCTTGTTCTCTAGTTCGTATAACCCTTTTCCGGTGACCGCTGAAATCCGATAGGGGTCTTCCTACGTCAGACCCAGCTTTCCTGCATTGAGCTCCCGGGTATTCTGAGTCACTTTCTCAAAACCAAGTTTCCCACTTTAAAAAAACGGAGATTGACCCTCCGGTTATAGTATCTTTCCATCCTTTGTTTCTGAGCCACCATTTTTATATACGGCAAGTCCCTGCATTCGCCAAGCAGCTCTAGTTTGACCAGCAATGCCTCATTATTTGCTTCTTCATCCGCCCGAAAGTACCGCAAATTCGGTACTCCTACTTCCATCGGGATTAGAGCTTCTCACCGTATACGAGAGAGAAGGGTGTCTCTCCCGTGCTTGACTTGGTCGTTGCTCGGTATGCCCAAAGTACTCCCGGTAACTCTTCGGGCCACTTGGTTTTGTCTTCTTCCAACCCTTTTGAGGTTTTGAATGATCACCTTATTGGTTGACTCTACCTACCCATTTTCACTCGGATGGTATGGTAAAGATGTGATTCTTTTAATTTTCAGGTCTTCAAGAAATTTTGTAACCTTGGAGCCTATGAACTATGGTCCATTGTCGCAGGCAATCTCCTTCGGTATTTCACGTTCACCGATCTTTTGGTAAGGACCTGCTTCAACCCATTTAGTGAAGTAATCAGTCAAAATTAAAAGAAATTTTACCTTCCCGGGACCCGGGGCAGCGACCCAACTATATCTATCGCCCATTTTATGAATGTCCATGGGGACAGTACCGAATGCAGTAGTTTTGACAGTTGATGAACCAACCGCACATGGCGTTGACACTTGTCGCATTTTTGAATGAATGCCTTCGTGTCATATTCCATCCGTAACGAGCTGCTTTTGTGCAGAGTGCCCGGGATGCCTTCGGGTCCTCGGCCAGCTTGTCATGTTTAAGGTAATCGATAAACTCATTCCTTCAGTCCCAGACTAGGTTGGTTGTATTTACTTTACAATAGACGTCCACATCCAATACCAAATGCATGAGCTGCACGGCAGTACCAGAATCTGATCCCTTCATCTTTGTGTACGACCCACAATTGGCCAATGCATCTACTTCTACATTTTCTTCTCTCAGGATGTGGGTGATCGACCACTCCCTGAACCATGTGAGCAAAGTTTGAACCTTAATAACATATTGTTGCATGTGTTCCTCCTTTGTGTCAAAGATGCCATAAACTTAGTTTACCACCAGTTGCGAATCACATTTGATTTCTATGACCTCGGAACCAAGTCCCCGGCCTAATTCGAGTCCTGCAATTAATGCTTCATACTCGGCTTCATTGTTAGTCAAGGGAACAATCTTTAGGGCTTGCCTAAGAGTTTCTCCCGAGTGCGTGATTAGGACCACCCCGAGCCCGGACCCTTTCACATTGGAAGCTCCATCTGGGAACAAGGTCAAAACTCTTGATGTCGTTTTCGACACCATCACCACTTCTTTTGAGACCAAAGATAGTAGCCCGGGACTGAAATTGGCCACGAAGTTGGCCAAAACTTGTGATTTGATTACAGTCCTGGGCTTATGCTCAATATCAAATTTTCTAATTTCAACTGCCCATTTGGCCAGCCGACTTGAAAACTCAGGTTTGTGAAGCATATTCCGCAGGGAAAGAATTGTCACAACGACTATCTGGTGGCCCTGAAAATAAGGCCTAAGCTTTCGAGAGGCGACTACAAGAGCTAAGGCCAGTTTTTGAAGGTGCGGATAACGAGTTTATGCTCCCGGCAAAACTTTGCTAACATCATAGACAATAGATTGCGTACCTTCATCATCCCAGACTAGAACGACACTTACTACTACCTCCGAGACCACTAAGTATACCCGTAATTATTCGCCTTATTATGGTTTTGATAGTAGCGGAGGGCTTGATAGATAACATTTTAGGTCTTTTAAGGCTTGTTGGCATTCTGGAGCCCATTCGAAGTTGTTCTTCTTCTTCAAAAGAGAGAAAAAGTGATGACATTTTTCCGAAGACCGAGAAATGAACCTGCTTAGAGCGACGAATCTTCTAGTTAGCCTTTGGACTTCTTTCAAGCTTGTTAGCTGGTCTAGGATGTCCTTTATGGTTTTGATCTTATCGGGATTGACTTCGATCCCTCTTTGTGACACTAGGAAACCTAATAATTTGCCGGAGCTAACACCGAACGCGCATTTCTTGGGGTTGAGCTTCATGTTGTGCTTTCTTAAGATATCGAAGGTTTCTTGGAGGTGTTTTAAATGGTCATCTAAATTCAAAGACTTGACCAACATATCATCTACGTATACTTCCATTGTTTTACATATTTGTTTTACGAACATTTTATTCACAATCCTCTGATAAGTGGCTCCGGCATTTTTAAGCCCGAAGGGCATCACATTATAACAAGATGTGCTGAAATTTGTTATGGACGAAGTTGTTTCTCGATCCTCCGAGTTAATCTTAATTTGATTGTACCCGGAGTAGACATCAAGGAAACTCATTAACTCATGCCCGGCCATGGCATCAATCATTTGATTGATGGTCGGCAGTGGGAACGAGTCTTTCGGGTACGCCTTATTCAAGTCTTTATAATCTACGTGCATATGAATTTTATTTTTTGGAACTACGACTACATTAGTTAGCCAGTGAGAATACTTTACCTCTGGGATTGAACTGATGTCAAGTAAATGAGTTACCACTTCTTTGACAAATCTATTTCTGACCTCGGCTACTGGGCGCTTCTTCTACCTTATCAGTGGGATGCATGGGTCCAGGCTTAGCTTGTGCATGACCACCTCTAGTAGAATACCTATCATATCCGCGTGCGACCATGCGAAACAATCAACGTTAATTTTAAGGAAATCAATAAATCCTGACCTGAGTTTGGGGTTCAGTCCTGTCCCCAAGTGACATTTTCTCTCCAGGAATTTCTCGAACAAAGCCACTTGTTCGAGTTATTTTTCCCTTGTTGTCGGTTGATCTCCTTTTAGTTTTTTGATTCACTATAGAGTCGAGAATTTCAGCAATTGATGATATGTTGATAGTACGACTTTCAACTCATGTAACCATGGTCTGCCATGAATTATGTTGTAGCCTATGTCGCTATCCACAACTTTAAATAAGGTGGTATTCGTTACCCCGTCGGCATTCATGGACAGCAAGATCTCGCCCCGGGTTGTCACACTCACTAAGTTTAACCTAGTGAGGAGATTTATTGTCAAAATTATGCTTCTGGTAAGTTTGGCTTGCTCCAGTACCCTCCATTGAATGATGTTGGCTGAACTTTTTGGGTCAACCAAAACACATTTAATTTTGAAATCTAGAACGTTAAGAGAAATTACGAGGGCATCGTTGTATGGTAGAAGAAGTCCATCCGCATCTTCTTCCATGAAGGTGATATCGTGTTCGGCGACCTCCCGAAGTCTCTTCCTATGAGTCACTGATATCTTTGTCTTCTTGGCTTCCGTGAAAGTCATATCTTTAATCTCGTTCCCCATGAAAATCATGTTGATAGATAGTCGAGGAGGATCTTCCCTATCTTCGAGGGTTCTACGTTGTCTTGGTTGCGACCGTAATTGTCTTGGCCCGATCGCTTAAGAATTCCCTGAGATGGACGTTCTTTAATAGTGTTTCCACCTCGTGCAGATATCAGCAGTCCTTAGTTTGGTGGCCACGAGTCCCGTGATATTTGCACCATAAATTAGGATGCCTCTAGCCGGGATTGAATCTCATCGGCCTCGGAAACCGTGCTTTCTTGATGTTTCTTATTGCCAATACCAGCTCCACTACGCTAACATTGAAATAATACTCTGACAGTCTAGGATAAGTGGAATCACGGTAATCTAATACCTCTTTCTCCTGCAACGACCTGTTATTTCGGTCGCGATCAGTTCTTCTATCGGGGGTGAATGTAACGACCCGGCCGGTCATTTTAAGTATTACAACTCTATCTCCCCATTTACTACTCAAGTTATGATTTTCAGTTGCTTTATGATTTACCGGGTTAATTAGTTCGGGTCCGGTGAGGTTTGGAATGATTTGGATCACTTAGTTCAAAGTTTTAAAACTTAAGTTACAAAGGTTTTGTGGTGCTGAGGTAAGTTAATTAGTAAAAGGTTTTGAACAATGCACCAATGTGTAAGAGAAATTTTTTGCCGAAAAAAGGGTCATTTCTGGTCGCAGAATCACTCTGCGGACCGCATAATGGTCGCAGAGTGGATCAGGAGAGGGGCAAGTGTGGAGGAAAATATGCGACGCATTATGCGGTCGCAGATCAATTATGCGGTGCATTATGCGACCGCAGAACAGGTCTGCAGACTGCATAACGACCGCATACTGAGGCAGCCTTGCCCAGTTCCGAAGCCGCAGAATGTGTTTCGAGGTTTACTTTTTTTGGTTTTGTAAACCCGACCTCATTCTTATAAAACACTATTGTGGGTCATTTTGAAGGATTTCATCTGATATTTTAGAGAGAGGTGAGAGTATTTTAGAGAGAGAAAGTGAATACTCAGTCAATTGTTCATCAATTCTTGTTCAAGACTTAAAGATTTCACAAGGATCTTGCTACGGCTTTAGAGAGGTAAGAATTTCTTTTTTCCAAATCTTCAAGTTCAATTTTTGGGGTAAAAGATGGGAGATTAAGAGTATGATTCTTGTGTGTAAGAGTACCATTTATACATACACATACCAATAAGGGTTGTGAAAAGATTGTTGAGTTCAAATGGGTAAAGATTGAATTGAAAATGGTAGAAATCTTCAAAGACTTTAACTTAAGATTTGAGGGTCGAGTTGATGTCGAAAATTGGTAAAATTTGTATGGTTGGACACGTGGTTAGATGGGCATTCATATTTTGTAACTTTTATCGGGTTCCGAGACGTGGGCCCCACAGGCAATTTTTGAGTTAATTTCAAACTTTTATTGGAAAATTAGTAATTCCTTATGGAATTATTACAATAATTGGTATTGATTGAATCGAATTGATTGTGGCTAGAAACGAGGCTTTTGGAGACCAATTCTCTTGGCAAGGGCGTATCGGAATAAAGAGTTTCACAATTTGAGGTAACTAATACTTCTAAACTTGGTTCTGAGAGTATGAATCCCTGAATTACATGTTGCATAAATTATTTAGTAACGACGCACACACTAGGTGACGGGCATGTATCATAAGAATTGTGACCTAATTGATTCCGTGGAGTTGCATAATTAAATAAATGTCATTATTCGCACATCATCCATGTGTTAGAGAAATTGAGCTGAGACTCATATTAAAGATCATGATTTGGCTACGTGCCAATATATTTTGGGACTCACACGGGTCGTATTATTGTTGAACTATTTGTTTAAATTTACAATGGTGTACTTAGTCACATCTATCACTCATATATCATATCTTAGTCTCTGTTGTCATTCATTGATACTTCATATCATCATGTCAGGTTGATTTTTTTTCATGTCAATGAGATCCCGAGAGACTGGAGATTCTGAGTGATAGTTATGTTTATTTATTATGCCTGGATCTGGCTATTATAGCGCTTGGGCTGAAGGAGTCACTCCGGAGTCTGCACCCTCACAGTGAGCGTAGTTGATATATATATATATATATATATATATATATGGGTTGGATCTTCCCTGGGCATGGATCTTGCCATAGATACATATATTGAGGGATGGATCTTCCCTGGGCATGAATCTTGCCCGAAGCATTTATATTGAGGGATGGATCTTCCCTGGGCATGGATCTTGCCCGAAGCATTTATATTGAGGGATGGATTTTCCCTGGACATGGATCTTGTCTGAATAAGTTATATTTGGGAATGGATCTTTCCCTGGGCTAGATTGGCCTTATACAGTACTGAGTGACTGACTGTCAGTTGATGGATATACATGTATATTTGGGATGGATCTTCCTTGGGCTGGATTGGCCATATACAGTACTGAGTGATTTAGTATTTTACATCGTGAGCACACAGAGTTTTCACTAAGGTGCATCATACAGTATGTACATTGGCATGTAGATACATAGATGTCATATTCCCCACATTCTTCAGAATTGATCTAGTTTATTTGTATAGAGAGTAACTGTTGAACTTGAAAGCATGCCTACATTTTTGTATTGTTATTTCTATACTGGACTGTACCTGCTGAGTTCGTCACTACTTTCAGCCCAAAGATTAGTCTTGTTACTTATTGAGTTGGTTGTACTCATACTACACTCTGCACCTCGTGTGCAGATCCAGGTGCTCCCGGATACGACAGTTGCTAGATTTCAGAATTTATTCTGTGGAGATTATCAAGGTGGCTGCTTGGCATCCGCAGACTTTGACTCTCTTCCTTTTTAGTTATTGTACTGTTCTATATTTTCAGACAGTGATTTTATCAGTCAGACCTTATATTCATTTAGATGCTCATGTACTCAGTGACACCGGATCTTGGGAGTGTTTATATATGTATTTATGAATTTTCTTTCCTTGAATTTAGATATTATGTTTTCAAACTTAAAAGATTTGGTGGTTTATTGAGATTGTTGGCTTTTCTAATATTGAGATAGGCGCCATCACGACAGGTGAGATTTCAGGTCATGATAGTGAACCTATCCACTGACCAGAATCCTTTGTTGTTGCGTCCTTCGGCCCTCTCGTATGGGAAGAATCGGCCCTTAGAAGATGCCAATCTACGTCAAAATTATCTTCTGATTTATCCCTGTTCTTTTCTCTATCCCAACCCTTGGTCAATGTCGGGAACCCGAGCATTTGTTATCCTTATCTTTGATTCATAACGGTTATGTACATCTGTCAATGTAATTGCGTGGAAGTCGAGAAGGCTTTCCTTCAACTTTTGGGAGGCGTCGGAGCTCCTCGGGTTCAACCCCTTAGTAAACACCTCAGTTGCCTATTCATCTGGCACGGCTGGTAACAACATCCTTTCTTTCTAGAACCCGATCATAAATTAGCGCAACAATTCAGACTCTACTTGCAAAATTCTGAATATGTCCGCTTTCCGGGCCTGGACCTTCCTGGCCCGGGCATGGGCCTTGATGAAAAAATTTGCAAGCATCTCAAATAAATTTATTGAGTGTTCGGGAAAGAGTGAATACCATGTTAAGGCCCCTTCGTAAGGGTTTCCCCGAATTTCTTCAGCAGGACCGACTCAATCTCATGTTGGGCCAAGTCGTTTCCTTTTACCGTCGTTGTATAAGTTGCGATATGCTCCTGAGGGTCTGAAGTCCCATCATTCTTCGGTATGTCCGGTATTTTGAACCTTTTCGGAATCAGTTATGGTGTTGCGCTCGATTTGAACAACAATTGGGTGTACTTCTTCGTGTCCAGATCCTTCAATATTGGTGGTGCGCCCGGAGTTTGGTCCATTCGAGTGTGGAACTCTTTCGCGTTCTGATCCATCCGCTCATTCATTTCCCTCATAAACCTCATGAGTTCAGTTTTGAAGGAATCATTGTTATTGTCGTTACCAGCTTCGTCGAATCCAACCTCACCCCTCGGGGTGTTGTTATCGACTCTTTGAGTTGTTTGATTTACGGGAGCGCCGGGAGGAATAGGCCCTCTTCCATTTGCATTGTTGGAAGCACCTGAAAATGCCTGCTTTCTTTCTGTCAAGGCCTGTTATTGCCTTGAGAGATGACCCATGTTGTCCTTTTGCTGCTCTCTCAAAATCATTACTGTTTCCGCAACGTGCTCGTCCTCAATGTCATCAGGAGTTGTCTCCCGCACATATCGCAGATTTCGTCCGCCATGAACCGAAGTTGCTACATCCCCTCGTTGCGGGTGTAACTGATCGAATCCTCGTGTTAAGGCCGATTTTCTTGTGCCTCAACATTGTGTGTGATGTTGATATCATTAGCTTCCATTTTCCACAATTTTTGCTATGAAACTAAGAATCAAACAAGTTAGTAATAGATGCAAGGATCAACTCAATTAAGTAGATGTCTAGGCCCCACAGTGGGCGCCAAACTGTTTACCCGTAAAATGGTATAGTTGAATTTGTTATGTGGTTTACAGACAAGGATAAATAAATAAATTATAATCGAGATACAAGACTTAAATCGAGAATATAAGACTTAGCATTAAAATCGAGAATAGCAGGCAGCTTGTTCCAGGAGCAGGGCTTCCGAAGACAGCGATAAAAACAATATTAGACAGAAAATAAAGTATTATTTAGCTTGAGAATAATGTATAGCATAAGTTTTGTTAGAGATGTCCTCTCTACAATAGATGTTGAAGCTCATATTTATAGTTATACCTTGGGAACAAGATCCTATGATCAAGCCCCTCTTAAATGACAATAATGGGGCCATAGATGAATATGTAATAGTAGGCCATGAATGCCAAAATCTCTACAATGTTGCGTATTTAATACTGAGGAATATTCTTGATTAAAAGCCATCCGATGACAAACATTCATTTGCCTCCGTTGACTGCGTTCCCTTTGGGATCTACCCGATACCAACCGAAACGGTTATCCTCGGTCTTAGTTCCCACTCGCTTCATCTTTCGTCTACCTTCGGCTCCACGTGTCATGTAATCATTCGAGCATTTAATATAAATTAATTTTACCCTATGCAATTTCTTTATGTAAAAATTTAGGAACTATGTGACCTTGGTCTTTGGGTTGTGTTATTATATCTTTTGCAGAAAAACAAATAAAATAAAGAAAGTGTCCTACGATGCCACAACTCAATTCCATTTTAATCCACAAATTGTTGACTTGTTTTTTTTCTTCTCATTTTAATTGCAATGAGAACAATACATATACTTATAACTTACGGCCAATTTTATTTGACTTTTTTTTATGTTGAACTGAAATATAAACATTTCCGTTTGTTCGCGTAAGATTGATCGATTAATTTTT
Organism: Nicotiana otophora; assembly: GCA_000715115.1. NCBI lineage: Eukaryota > Viridiplantae > Streptophyta > Magnoliopsida > Solanales > Solanaceae > Nicotiana > Nicotiana otophora. The sequence continues at coordinate 108,449 of AWOL01S0003183.1, read as the reverse complement.
ATGTATTAAACAAAATAGTAACTTTACGTGTGTGCTTTGTAACTTTACAGCGTAAAATGCGAAGTAAACTGAGCTAGATACAAAACATTACATTGAATTTTGAAAGTTAGGCCAGTGTAGATATTTGGATCTTTAGAAGTGTTCTTATATTATATATGAGGTTAATAACATTTACTGTTGTGGCATGTAGCCATGAATTGCATTTAAAAGGTGTCCATATAAAACAAGAATAACATCTCTTTGACTAATCAAACAAAGCTTGTTGTAAGTCTGTTTTTGTTAGTAAAGTATACTAATAGAGTAAATATTAGTATTAATTTTCAAATGCTTTCATTTCTTCTTACAAAATCCAGTCTATGATTCACCAGGTCTCCAGTAAATTGAAATACATTTTCACACATCAAAAATCTGTCAAAAATACATTTTAACTTGAACAAAGTCATTTCGATTCACTAAACCTCTCTAATCAAATAAAAATGTTTTCCAAAACCTCATTTTGCTTCAAAGACATTTGCTTAATACTCACCTTTTTCTCATTCTTTTTTCTTTCTCTCAATTACCATCGTTCTACCTCCATTTTCCAAAAATTAACCTCATTCTCCTCCGCCATCACAGCCGCCACCAACAAAAATTCTCCGACCACCGTTAACCACCTTCTTTTCTCAATTGCTTCTTCCTCTAAAACCTTTTCCAAACGCAAAGAACTCCTCCCTCTATGGTACAAGCCTAACTCAACGAAAGCTTATGTATTTTTAGATCACACTCCATCGGATAATTCTCCAAAAAACATCGATCTTCCACAAATTTTAATTTACGAAAACACTTCTCGTTTCCCGTATACCCATCGTAAAGGGGCTCGTTATGCCCTTGGCATAACATGCATGATAAAACAAGTGGTCGCACGTGACGATCCTAACGTGCGATGGTACATTTTTGGAGATGACGATACAGTATTTTTCGTGGATAATTTGGTGAAGACGCTAGAAAAATATGATCATAATGAATGGTATTATATAGGGTCTAATTCAGAGAGCTATGTTCAAAATGCTTATTTTTCATTCGATATGGCATTTGGTGGTGGCGGATATGCGATAAGTCGACCTTTGGCTAAGGCTTTAGCTGGGGTTTTGGATTCTTGTTTGATGCGGTACCCAAATCTCTATGGTAGTGATGCTAGAATTTTCTCTTGCTTGGCAGAGCTTGGCATAAGTTTAACACATGAGCCTGGTTTTCACCAAGTAAGTAAAATTTTAATGTTGTTACTCTCTTGTAGTTACTGTTATTAGTTATCAACTTTGGAATTTGATGATACCCCCCTCCC
>AWOL01S0003183.1:5766-87990 GCA_000715115.1 Nicotiana otophora | reverse complement strand
TTCATTTACCTGATCATACTCCATTGAGGTCAACTTTGAATTCACTTCCAATGGTGTACTTGTAGGATTAGCTCCACTTAACCCCATTTCTGATATTAATTCCAATATATACTTCATTTGATTCAGCAACACTCCATTCTTAGATCTCATAACTTTAATGCCTAGAAAGTATTTGAGCTCTCCTAGATCCTTCACCTTAAAATTTTGATGTAGTATGTTTTTAGCTTTCTTGATTAGGACTGAGCTAGTTCCTGTAATGAGGAGATCATCTACATATACCAAAATGATCACTATTCCCTCATGGCTTCTCAATGTAAATAGTGAGTAGTCATGATCACTCTGCTTAAAACCTTCTCTCAATAGAGCTTCAGTCAGCTTGATATTCCACTGTCGAGAGGCCTGCTTAAGTCCATATAAAGACTTGAGCAATTTGCATACCTTCTGCTCTCCTTGCCTTCTGAAACCCTCAGACAACTCCATGTACACTTCCTCATTTAGATCTCCTTGTAATAATACATTATAAACATCCATTTGAAATAGATTTTAACCTCTTGATGCAGCTAATGAAATGACAGATCTCACAGTGACCATTTTTGCCACTGGTGAGAATGTATAATGATAGTCCAAACCTTCCATTTGGCTGTATCCTTTTGCAACCGACCTTGACTTAAATCTCTCCACTTCTCCATTTGCCTTGAACTTGATCTTGTACACGCATTTGGATCCAACAATGTTCTTGCCTTATGGTAAGTTCACTATTTCCCATGTGTTGGTATCTTCTAATGCCTTTACTTCTTGCTTCATAGCTTCTATCCACTTGTTGTCTTTCACTACTTTCTTGAATGTTTGTGATTCTATTAGCTGAGAGAACTTAGCCAAGTAGCATTGATAACTTGTACTAGTGTGATCATAGGTTAGGTAGTTTGAAATGGGATAGGTGCAACCAGTTGTCTTCTTTGTTGTGACATAATTCTTCATCCATATTGGCTCCTTAACTTGTCTTGTAGATTTTCTATCAGGTTTTAAGTTCTTGTCACCTTCATCTTTGTCACACCTCCTTTTTTCTGAGGTGGATTTGGAGTTTTTCCAATTAAAGTGATATTATTTGAAATGAGATTAGTAAATTGATTTCAGAGTCGCCACTTGGGATAATTTTTGGTGTCCCAAGTCACCGGTTTATTTTAAATCCCAAATCGAGTAAATTTTACTCTGTTTAAAGTCTGCAAAAACCAGAAGACCAAGGAATTCTGTTAACCCGGGAGAAGGTGTCAAGCACTCCCGAATTCTGTAGTTTTAGCACGGTCGCTTTAATCACACTTGGCTTAATTAAATTATTTAATTACGTGTTTTAAAAGCTATATACATTTTTACCTTTTACCGATTTTAGATATGGCACTTATGGATTTATCTTTGAAACGGATCACATGAGTGTGAATCCGTTTTATTCGATGCGCTAAAATCATGTCACGCGTATGTGTACACAATTAGTCCCGCTTTATTAATATTAAGATTGTTGGCCAAAGTTGCGCGAACGCGTACTTTGATTTATTTTGGGGATCGTAATCATGTCACACAAACATGTACACAATTACGATAGTAGATTAAATGCGCGCCAAAAGCAATCTAAAATATTCGAAGATTGTTTGTCCGAAAACCAGTTTAAGATTATCACAAGGCCAAGAGTTTACAAATGTGGAAATTAACGAAATATGAAGCAAAACAATCTTGGCATAAGCTTCTAATATGATAAAGTTCATCTCATGGATTCCTATATGATTTTCCCTTTCATTAAAGTGATGGGGTTGACTAGCGTATGATTGGTTTATTCTATTAGATTAATTTGATATTATTTCAGTCACTGAATGGCTGTACGCAAGTTGGTTATGAGCAAAACATGGGCTAAACGTGAAAATCAATAGCATTAGGCTTTATATATAACAAGGTTTGTCACTTAACTAGTAAGCAAAATACTGCAAAGATGAATGATGTCCAGATGGGCTTTCATGTGAAGCCCAATCATATTAGGCCTTTCACTTTCTGGCTTCCTCTTGAAGCCTCGACCATGTAGCCATAGAGTCCAATTAATTACAACCTTAGACAAAGGTTAGTTATTCCCAAAGCTAGTCACACAGACGAAAAGTATTTCAAACGAGTTTAACACCAGCTCCAATTGAATCACTTATATAACATCATTCTCAAACTAGCATTCATGTCTCCTATTATTAATAAACTACGAATGATGAAGCTATTTCGAGCAAGAGGGACTCGTGCTAAACTGCTATACGATGGAATTCCATAATCTGTGTTTCTTGAACATTTACTATCAATCTACTGAATCTATATAACTATATTCACTGATAATGAATATGAGTTATTACAACTTTGTTTCAAGAAACATATTAGTAACTATACTAACTGGGATTCAATAATAACAATAGATGACCACTTTCACTTGATAAAACTTTTAAAATCAGGCCAAACACTGGTCAGATTTCCAAGCTCATCTCCAACAGTTCCGACGTCTCACTTCTTAAGCCAGCATCTAATAGAAAATTTCCAGAACTTCACATGATATGAATTCAATAACAGCAAACCAAACCTCAGCAGTTATAAATCAGAGTACAGAACTGATAATTGTTTTATCACTACGGTTACCAACATGTATGAAGATTTATCCAACCATTTTGTCTTCAATGTAAACTCAAATTTGCAATCAGACATATAGGAACATCCAACATACACATAACTAAAAATCAACAAAAATTTCAAAACAATGTGATATTCAAATAACAATTATATTATTTGAAACTATCAAGCACATAGCTTAACAACAACAAAGAAAGAGAAGAAAAAAAATAAGTCTCTGAAAACTGGGAAGAAAGCAATAGCAAGACGACATCAGCAGAAAACAATGGACAACAACCTTAAACCTCAAAACCAGAAATCTAGGAAATCCCATTAATATAGAAAAGCAACCAGAGATTCAGGTGGATCCTAGATCTTCATTTTATATTAAAATGAAGTCCCGGACTGCCTTTTAGATGAGAAATCCGTATGAAATGAGGGCAGAAATTGAAAATAAAGAGTGAATTTTGTGTGTGTCCTTTCTTTTTGTCCAATCCCCCCCAAAAATATGTGAGTGATGTCCTTTATATAGAGTGAAAAATCTATCATGTGCTCCTAAAGATAAGGGAATAATTCTCAGAATGCCATCCCTAAATTTCAGGGAAAAGAACATCTTTTACAACTGAATTGGATAGCTGTCCCTTTTTAGAAATTTTCTTTTGATAGCTGTCCCCCTTTCTGTTTTTTTAGCATCTTTTAATTCTGAAACTATCCCTAGTTCTTTTGTTTTATTTCACTTAAGTCCCTTATAGAAACTTCTTGCCCAAACACCTAAGATTCTCTGATTTTAGTATACCTTTTAGTCCCCCAATTCTTGCAAATTACTAATTGTTATGTAACCTAACACATAATTAAATGAACTTAAATCCTGCCTAATCTAAACATGCTAAAGATATGAAAAGATATGCCAATAGTCCATTACTGATGCATCATTAAGCAAGCATTTCAAATGATAATTGTAGCAAAATCAGCTAAGTACAAATGAAACTAAGCTAAAATATGCTATAATTAACCTAAAACTAAAGCTATATCATGTGAAACAACCAAAACACCCGTCTGTGAGTAAATCATACACTTAAGCCAAATGACCATGAAAGAACGGAAGGAAGTATTACCCATTAATGGCATCACTACTAGCTTCAAACAATTCGAGCAGGGGTCAATATCGTCACACGAGCACTAGTTCATGCTCGAAAGATAGAAACAATGGCTGCCTGTAACGATAACGACCATAGCTTGGCCAAAGAGTCGAATATCAAGTGATACATCAAAGCTATGGGGCTACTAACCTGAGACATTGAGGTTTTGAATGGAGAAGAACGGGTCTAAGGCCAATCAAGCGGAGGTGACCAATCATCGACATGAAATCACCCTTTGACTCTGAAGGTAGTCGATTTGGGCAAGTAATAACGAAAGACAAACCCGAGTTTGGAAAGAATCGAAAAAGAAAAACATCTAGATTTTCTTGACTTCTTAGATTAGGAATTCGGGGAGTTTGGATGATTATTTGGGGAAACTGGTAAGGGAGTTAGGATTAGGGAAGTGTGGGGATTATAGGGTGAAGATTTGGGGCTGTTTGGACGGTGACTGCCGGTTGGTGGGGGTGAGGGATTTGGGGGTGGCTAGGGTTTCGTTGAGTGAGAGAGATGGAGAAGTGAGAGGGGTCTGAGGGGTTTGTGGGGGAGGGGGGAACTCCGACAGATATAAGGGATTAGAGAGGGGAGTTGTGAACCGTTGGATGAGATGGGTTGAACGATTGGGATTAACATTACTAAAACAATGCCGTTTTGGGCTAAGTGAGGGCTGGAACGGACTGGGCTTGGGGCGAGTTAGGTTTAGAAGGAAATTGGGCCAACGCTAAGGTTTTGGCCCAATTCGGAAACAAACACAGCCTTTCACATTTTTTTCTTTTTCTTGAATTTTTTTAAATCCTAATAAAATTGATTAAAAACCTAAGTTAAGTTCTAAAATAATCTAATTTGTAGAATTGAATTGATTATCTATTTCTAATGTTAAAATAATCAATTAACTTAAAACTAATGAAAGAAGAAAAAAAATACTAATTTTAAAACTAAAGGCTAAATATATAAAAACGATCATTTTTGTGATTTTTGTTTAATAATGTAATTAACTCATGTAATTATATCCTAATATGCAATTAAATCTAAGATGCTATGCAATGAATATTTTATACATTTTCGGTATTTTTCATAATTTTAAATATTAAATAAGCAACTAAATGCAAACAAAATTAACCAAAAAATCCTAAAATTCTATAAAAACGAAAAATAATTTAGAAAGATCTATTTTTGAACTTTGTAGGAGTAATTTAGGGAAAACATCACGTGCTCACAGTTGCCTCTCTTTGCTCGGAAACACGAAGAGTTTCCGCGCAAAGATAAAGTGAGCAAATACGAGCAATTTTTGCTCGTTTAGATACTACATGGGAAGCGTTTTGAAAGAATCTGACCTAACCTTGCTTCGGAGGTTGCCTACATATCCTTGGCTATAGAGGAATCAGGTCAGTGTAGTTCTAGAAGTTTTGGTAGCTGGGACTACCGAGAAGCTGTGATTTCACTGTTGTTGCTGCTATTAATGCTTGCTGAACTCCTTATTACACCAAAATCAAAATGCAAAGAAACTAAGAAAGTCTATCAGCTATGAGTTACAAGATTCCTATCTATAGGTCTTCAGAAACTTGATCTTGAATCTTCTACAGTTTTGTTGTGCATCTCGAACTGTCGACTAGAACTTTTTAAGGCGAGTTTCGGCTACCTCTAACTTGAATTGACCCTATTCTTCAGGCGGGGCTCCTACTACTGTCTTGAAGCTTGAAGTTAATTCTGAAGTGACTTCCCAGGTTTTCCAGGTGGGCGCCTGATGCTAACTTAAAACTTGAAATAATTTTCCTCGTTCTCCAGGTAGGCGCCTGATGCTGACTTGAAACTTGAAATGAATTCCTTCGTTCTCCAGGTGGGCGCCTGATACTGACTTAAAGGCTATAGAGGAATCAGGTCAGTGTAGTTCTAGAAGTTTTGGTAGCTGGGACTACCGAGAATCTGTGATTTCACTGTTGTTCCTGCTATTAATGCTTGCTGAACTCCTTATTACACCAAAATCAAAATGCAAAGAAACTAAGAAAGTCTATCAGCTATGAGTTACAAGATTCCTATCTATAGGTCTTCAGAAACTTGATCTTGAATCTTCTACAGTTTTGTTGTGCATCTCGAACTGTCGACTAGAACTTTTTAAGGCGAGTTTCGGCTACCTCTAACTTGAATTGACCCTATTCTTCAGGCGGGGCTCCTACTACTGTCTTGAAGCTTGAAGTTAATTCTGAAGTGACTTCCCAGGTTTTCCAGGTGGGCGCCTGATGCTAACTTAAAACTTGAAATAATTTTCCTCGTTCTCCAGGTAGGCGCCTGATGCTGACTTGAAACTTGAAATGAATTCCTTCGTTCTCCAGGTGGGCGCCTGATACTGACTTAAAGGCTATAGAGGAATCAGGTCAGTGTAGTTCTAGAAGTTTTGGTAGCTGGGACTACCGAGAAGCTGTGATTTCACTGTTGTTCCTGCTATTAATGCTTGCTGAACTCCTTATTACACCAAAATCAAAATGCAAAGAAACTAAGAAAGTCTATCAGCTATGAGTTACAAGATTCCTATCTATAGGTCTTCAAAAACTTGATCTTGAATCTTCTACAGTTTTGTTGTGCATCTCGAACTGTCGACTAGAACTTTTTAAGGCGAGTTTCGGCTACCTCTAACTTGAATTAACCCTATTCTTCAGGCAGGGCTCCTACTACTGTCTTGAAGCTTGAAGTTAATTCTGAAGTGACTTCCCTGGTTTTCCAGGTGGGCACCTGATGCTAACTTAAAACTTGAAATAATTTCTCTCGTTCTCCAGGTAGGCGCCTAATGCTGACGTGAAACTTGAAATGAATTCCCTCGTTCTCCAGGTGGGCGCCTGATACTGACTTCAAACGTGAAACAATTTCTCTCATTCTCCAGGTGGGCGCCTGATAATTATTTGCACTTAAAATACTCCCTCATTCTCCAGATGGTCGCCTGATGCTAACTTGAAACTTGAAATGAATTCCCTCGTTCTCCAGGTGGGCGCCTGATGCTGACTTACAATTTGAAATAAATTCCCTCGTTCTCCAGGTGGGCGCCTGCTACTGACTTAAAACTGAAAATAAATTCCCTCGTTCTCCAGGTGGGCGCCTGATGTTGGCATAAAACTTGAAATGAATACCCTCGTTCTCCAGGTGGGCGCCCGATGCTGACTTACAATTTGAAATAAATTCCCTCATTTTCCTGGTGGACGCATGCTGCTGACTTAAAAGTGAAAATAAATTCCCTCGTTCTCTAGGTGGGCACCTGATGTTGGCTTAAAACTTAAAATAAATTCCCTTGTTCTCCAGGTGGGTGCCTGATGCTGACTTAAAACTTGAAATAAATTCCTTCGTTATCCAGGTGGGCGCCTGTTGCTGACTTAAAATTGAAAATAAATTCCCTCGTTCTCCGTTCTCCAGATGGACGCCTGATGCTGGCTTAAAACTTGAAATAAATTCCTTCGTTCTCCAGGTGGGTGCCTGATGCTGACTTAAAACTTGAAATAAATTCCCTCATTCTCCAGGTGGGCGCATGCTGCTGACCTAAAACTGAAAATAAATTCCCTCGTTCTTCAGGTGGGCGCCTGCTGCTGACTTAAAACTGAAAATAAATTCCCTCGTTCTCCAGGTGGGCGACTGATGCTGACTTAAAACTGAAAATAAATTCCCTCGTTCTCCAGGTGGGCGACTGATGCTGACTTAAAACTGAAAATAAATTCCCTCATTCTCCAGTTAGGCACTTGATGCTGACTTAAAACTGGAAATGAATTCCCTCATTTTCTAGGTGGGCGCCTGTCAATGACTTGAAAATTGCAATAAATTACCTCATTCTCCAGGTGGGTGCCTGATGCTGACTTAACACTGAAATGAATTACCTCATTCTCCAGGTGAGCGCCTGCATTCACGACAACACAGACAAAATAGAGAAAATTGTCTGCCCCAGTTTGTAGCAGGAACATTCATGAGTGTTAATTGAATCCCATTATCCAGGAGGGTCATGAAAACCTGAAATTAAATCTCATTATCTAGGAGGGTCCTAAAAACTTTAAACTGAACTTATCTGGAACATGTTTTACTTATGGGGGATTCTTGGCAAAGCAAACAAGATTTGTTGCCTCTGCTTAAAACAAAGAAAATTTCGTCAGTTTGAAAATGTGGCGGTTAGTTTGTGGCATCCTTGTTGAAGGTGTGTGCTTCTGCCACTACCACGTTTCACTATGATTAGCTGCTTCGGGCTACAAAGAATTGTTTGACCCTTTGATCGGACCTCGGCCACAAAAACCTCTGAATGACTTGAATCTCTTACACTCAACTCATCGTATGGCACTTTTATTCTGACAATTGTTGAACCTTTGCATTTCCTACAGATTCACGAATCACTTGACCACCTGAACTTCAATTACCACCACATTGCTCATTCTAAATCATGTCACTTGTGATGTACCTTGCCGAATTTCGCTTGGTGCAATTAAAAGGCTAGCAATGGGCTTTGAAGTCTTTTTTTGCTTGCTTAACAAAGACTAATTTGATAGAGACTTAGAAAAAGACCCAAAAGAAACGAAGCGAAGTGACTTCGAGAATTAGGAATAAAAAGGAAATTTTGAACAGAGATGACTATTTGAAGAAAATTGAAAAAAACACTTATCTGAATAAAGCAACGGGCTCCAATGATCATGACATGTATTTCAGATTGATCAGCCTAATCCATCCAACTAATCACATTTCAGTTCATACCATGTGAAATGTAAAGTCATGAACCTCATTTGGCTTGTAATGCCCTGAGGGATTTTCACCAGCGAACCTCTTTCATTTGCTCCTTTCTCAACGTGCAGTCGCCTTACGGTGCCCGTAAGGGTTTTCACCAATAAGACTCTCTCATTTTGAATTTTCTCTCGACTCGCCATCGTCCTACGGTGACCGTGAGGTTTTTCACCAATAAGACTCTCTCATTTTGAATTTTCTCTCGATGCACCATCGCCCTACGGTGCCCGTGAGGGTTTTTACCAATAAGACTCTTATTTTGAAGTTTCTCTCGATTCACCATCGCCCTATGGTGCCGTGAGGGTTTTCACCAATAAGAGTCTCTCATTTATTCATTTTTTCATGTGCCCATGAATAAAGGTGCTACCCATGATGTAAATTATACCTCTATCTCACTTGACTTGGCAACCTCAAAGTTGATCAGAAGGTCTTTCTTTGGACTGTAGTGTAGATTTTGGACAGGGTTAGAAAGAAAGGGTAGCATGAAGGCTCAGAATAATTTAAAATGAAAGGGTTCAAAATTACAACTTTTGGAATCAGGTCATTTTACAAAACTAAAACTTCTGCCCCAATTTGTTCGAATCTAGGGAATTTTGGATTTTTATTTTGATGGGACCGAACCGTGTAAGGTTGCCTACGTATCCTTAAAAGGAATCAGGTCAAACGTAGTTCAAACTAGTAAAAGTTGTTTTGTTTTTGTTACTTTGCTTTTCTTTTTATTTTTCTCCTTTTTTTTCTCTTTTCTTTCTTTTGCTTTTCTCTTTTTCTTCTTTTTTTTCTTTTATTTTTCGTCTTTTCTTTTTTATTTCTAACTCTACTTCTGATTCCAAAAGAGGGGTATGAAAGAAACTAAATAAGGCTCAAAAAGGAGTAGCAAATGATAAAAGTGTTTGGGGTATCAGAATAAAATGCCTTCGTCATTCTAACTTTAAACATGCCTAGTACAAAATGCAATTGAAGATAAGCAAAGAAGTCATACATAATATCTCTTGACTGCATCCGAATTGATAGCCATATCCACACATTTTCCTTCTATGTCTGTTAAATACAAAGCACCATTGGGCAACACCTTTTTCACAATGAACGCCCCCTGCCAGTTTGGGGCAAACTTGCCTTTAGCTTCGGCCTGATGTGGAAGGATGCGTTTCAGTACCAACTGGCCCACTTTAAATTTTTGGGGATGCACCTTCTTGTTTTATGCTCTTGCCATTCTTTTTTGATACAATTGGCCATGACATACTGCTGCCAATCTTTTTTCGTCAATCAAACTAAACTGCTCCATCCGGGTTTTGACCCACTCATCATCATCAATTTCAGCTTCAGCAATGATCCGAAGGGGTGGAATCTCAACTTCCGCAGGTATAACTGCTTCAGTTCCATATACCAGCAAATAAGGAGTTCCACCTACTGAAGTGCGAACAGTAGTGCGATAACCCAGTAAAGCAAAAGGTAACTTTTCATGCCATTGCCTGGAACCTTGCACCATGTTACGAAGTATCTTCTTTACGTTCTTATTAGCAGCCTCAACATCTCCGTTTGTCTTAGGACGATACGGAGTGGAGTTTCGATGCTTAATCTCGAACCGTTGACATACCTCTTTCATCAAATGACTGTTGGGGTTAGCATCATTGTCTGTGATGATTACCTTGGGAATTCCAAACCGGGAGATGATATTTGAATGAACAAAATCTATCACCGCCTTCTTGGTCACAGGCTTGAAAGTTATAGCTTCGACCCACTTGGTAAAGTAATCAATGGACACCAGAATAAACCTATGCCCATTTGACGCTACCGTCTCAATTGGTCCAATGACATCCATGCCCCAAGCGACAAATGGCCAAGGTGCAGACATTGTGTGCAACTCAGATGGCGGGGAATGAATCAAATCACCGTGCACCTAGCATTGATGACATTTGCGAACAAAGTTGATACAATCTCATTCCATGGTGAGCCAATAATAACCTGCTCGAAGAATCTTCTTTGCCAAGACATAACTACTCATATGTGGCCCGCAAACTCCGGCATGCACTTATGCCATGATAGTCGAAGCTGGTTTATCATATATGCACCTTAGTAGTCCCAGATCTGGAGTCCTCTTGTACAAGATTCCTCTGCTCAAGAAACATCCACTAGCCAGACGTAGAATGGTTCTCTTGTGATCACTTGTGGCATGTACCGGATATACCCCCGACTTGATGTATTCTTTGACATCATGGAACCAAGGTTTACCATCAATTTCCTCTTCAACCACATTACAATAAGTGTGCTGATCACAAACTTGGATATACAGAGGGTCGACATAAGACTTATCCGGATGGTGTAACATTGATGCTAGAGTAGCCAAGGCGTCGGCAATCTCATTATGAATTCTGGGAATATGCCTGAATTCTACTGACCTGAATCGTTGACAAAACTCATGTAGACATTGTCGATATGGTATGAGCTTCAAATCCCGAGTCTCCCATTCTCCCTGAATCTGGTGAACCAACAAATTTGAATCTCCCAAAACCAATATTTCCTGAACTCCCATATCTATAGCTAGTCTCAAACCCAGAATGCATGCCTCGTACTCAGCCATGTTGTTGGTGCAATAAAATTGAAGCTGAGCTGTAACGGGGTAGTGATGCCTTGTTTCAGAAATGAGTACAGCCCCTATTCCGACACCTTTCATGTTAGAAACTCCATCAAAGAAGAGTTTCCAACCGGGCTTTTCCTCATGGTCAACCTCATCAACATACATTACCTCTTCATCAGGAAAATAAGTCTTCAATGGTTCATACTCTTCATCCACCGGATTCTCGGCCAAGTGGTCGGCTAAGGCTTGGGCTTTCATCACGGTCTGGGTCACATAGATGATGTCAAATTCTGTGAGTAAAATTTGCCACTTTGCAAGTCTTCCTATGGGCATAGGCTTCTGAAAGATATACTTTCGAAGATCCATGCAAGAAATGAGGTAAGTAGTGTATGACAACAGATAATGCTTCAACTTTTGTGCTACCTAGGTCAAGGCGCAACACGTCCTTTCAAGAAGAGTATACTTAACCTCATAAAGAGTGAACTTTTTGCTTAGATAATAAATGGCTTGCTCTTTCTTGCCTATGATGTCGTGTTGACCCAGTACACAACCAAAAGAATTATCCAGGACTGTCAGATAGAGAATCAAAGGTCTCCCAAGCTCTGGCGGGACAAACACAGGTGGGTTTGACAGGTACCTCTTGATCTTATCAAATACTTTCTGACACTCGTCATTCCACTTAACCACAATATTCTTCTTCAACAACCTAAAAATGGGCCTACAAGTCGTTGTGAGTTGAGCAATAAACCTGCTGATGTAGTTTAACCTCCCGAGCAGGCTCATCACCTCAGTTTTATTCTTTGGCGGTAGTAATTCTTGGATGTACTTGATCTTTGATGGGTCCAACTCAATACTGTGTCGACTGACTATGAATCCCAGCAGTTTCCCGGACGGGACACCAAATGCATATTTCGCCGGATTGATCTTGAGGTTGTACCTGCGGAGACTTTGGAAAAACTTCATCAAATCCCCAACATGGTCGGACTGCTTCTTTAACTTTATGATCACATCATCTACATAAACCTCCATTTCCTTGTGTATCATGTCATGAAATATGGTAGTCATTGCCCTCATATAAGTTGTCCCAGCATTCTTCAAACCGAATGGAATTACCCGGTAGAAATATGTCCCCCATGGCATGATGAATGCTGTCTTTTCTGCATCTTCTTCTTCCATCAGGATCTGGTGATATTCCGCATAACAATCCACAAAAGACCCGATCTTGTGCTTGGCACAATTGTCAATCAGAATGTGGATGTTCGGCAATGGAAAGTTATCCTTTGGACTTGCCTTGTTGAGATCACGATAACCAATACACACCCTGGTCTTACCATCCTTTTTTGGTACTGGCACAACATTAGCTAACCAAGTGGGATATCGAGTGACCCGAATAACCTTTGCGTCAAGCTGCTTTGTGATTTCTTCTTTGCTCTTCACACTCATATGAGTCTTGAACTTCCTTAACTTTTGCTTGACTGGAGGGAATGTCGGATCAGTTGGCAATTTATGAACTACCAAATCAGTGCTCAAACCCGCCATGTCGTCATACGGCCATGCAAAAACATCTTTATATTCAAACAGTGCTTTGATTATTTCTTCCTTGATTTGCGGTTCTAGATGCACACTTATATTGGTTTCTCTGATATTACCTTAATCTCCTAAATTGATTGCTTCGGTTTCATTCAAATTAGGCTTGGGTTTTTCTTCAAAGTGATTTAGTTCTCTACTGATTTCCTGAAATGATGCTTCTTCATCATATTCTATTTCATCATCACACTCTAATTCTTGGATTGTTATTTCAGAATTAGATTGGCTTTTAAGATTTGGCTGAAAATTCCTCATGCATGCCATGTCATTGAAACCAGCATAAAAAGAACTGTACAGAAAAAAAAAAACAAAAATAAAACACTATCAGGAATAATGGAAAATGGAAAATTGTATTTCATTGAAAAAATAAAAGGATAGAAGGGTTTGTACATCAAAAGAAGCAAAAATAAAAATCTGGATTACAACCCTAGAATAACCCAGATAACAGAAAGGAAAACAAAGCAAACTACCAAAACTCCTTGGGGGTGGGGAGAGGAGTAGCTTTCCAATTGCTAAGCTTCACATTTGTCCCAACAAGCTGCACATCGGTGTTACTGGAACCTTCCCCGATTGCTACCATATTAACCTCATCAAATAGACTCTAGAACCTCTTGATCAGCTCTTCATCAAAGATGACCACATGTTTTGGGACCGCTAATATTGGGCGTTTTGTGACCCCTCGCTCGACAAAAGACTTGGAGATATGTGGAACAGGCTTAGGAAGTGACCATGACTTCCTTCTTAAATATTTAGCCCTTTTCATCTCCTTCTCTGTGAGTGTGAATCCCAAACCAAATGTACTGAAACTTTCACATGGACACACCGAATGCGCAATACCCTATAGAGACGAACCCAGACCTTTTCCCGGCACAAAACCATTCTTCAACATTTCATTTGCTACCATGACGGACGCAGAGGGTAGCTTCGGACCTGGAATGCATTCTCCCTCAGGAATCTTCTTGAAAGACAATGTTTCAAACGTTTGGTAAACCCAAGGCCCTTTATCATCTTCAACTTCAATAAAGGGAACAGTTGTGTCATTGTAAGCAGATAAGTTCTCGTCACCGTACACAACTATTTCTTGCTTGTCCCATTCGAACTTTACCATTTGATGCAGAGAAGGCGGGATTGCCTTGGTAGCATGTATCTAGGGCCTGCCCAATAATAAGTTGTAGGAGACAACCACATCTAGCACTTGGAACTCCATAGTGAACTCAATTGGCCCTATTGACAATTCGAGCATTATATCACCGACAAAATCTTTCCCTCCATCAAAGCCTCGAACATATACATTGTTCATGTGGATCCTTTCAGTGCCGATATTTAACTTTTGCAAAGTGGACAGAGGGAAAATATTTGCACTAGAATCGTTATCAACCAATACTCTTGAGATAGCAGAATCCTCGCACTTCACTGTGAGATAAAGAGCTCGATTGTGTTCTGTACCCTCCAAAGAAAGTTCATCATCTGAGAAAGTGATCCTATTAGCTTCGAAAATCTTATTAGCAATCTTTTCCAAGTGGTTCACCGTGATCTTATCAGGAACATGGGCCTTATTCAAAATCTTCATCAAGGCTTTGTGGTGTTCATCTGAATGTATCAGCAAAGGCAAAAGAGAGATCTGAGCTGGTGTTTTCCTTAACTGCTCTACAATGGAATAGTATTGCATTTTCATCTTTTTCAGGAACTCTTCAGCCTCTTCTTCATGTTGAGCGTGCTTAGTTTCTCCGACACCCCTTCAACTGTCAAGGGCATTGCTTTTGCAGAATCTGGAGCTTTAACTGGATTACTTTCGCTAGCCCGGATCATCATGACAGACTTGGAAGAATTCTTGGGCTCCCCATCCTTATGAACTATCTCAATCATATGTGTCTCTGCATGGGCCGGCAAAGGATTTTGGCTGATCTTTGGTGCCTCCGGGCTCTGGACCATAATTTGATTTGTATCAATAAGCTCTTGGATCGCCCTCTTCAAATGCCAACACTTATCTGTGTCATGCCCCGGGGCATCAGAATAATATATGCATCTGAGGGAATAATCAAGGTTCCTTGGAGGTGGATTTGGTATCTTTGGCTCAATCGGCCTCAAAACATCCAACTACCTCAACCTTTGAAACAAACTGGTATACGACTCTCCAAGAGGGGTGAAGGTTTCTTTCCACTGCTGCCTCTCTTTTTTATAATCCGGCCTTGGTCAAAATCTTGGACTAGTAAGGTTTCAGTATGGTTGTGGGGGTGGATAAGGATTTTGTGGAGTTGGAGCATGCCATTGCGGGTAAGGAGGGGGTTGCACATATGACTGTACGTGGTGAACATGGTATTAGGGTGGTCTGACTGAATATTGAGGGTCTTGTAGTGGGAAATAATGTTGGGATGGATTATATGGAGCTTGGGTGTAGGCTTGAGGTTGGATTCGAGGTTGGGTGTACTGGTGAGGAGAACCCCTTGGGCCACGCCATGATCGAGAGACAAACATAGCGACATCATCTTTCTTCTTTTTGCCTAACAGGCTTCCGGTGCCACTTTAAATTGCCTGTGTGATTGCTTTTATGGAGGAGTAGCTCATGATCTTGCTTGACTTGAGTCCCTCTTCCACCATTCCTTCCATCTTTACCATATCGTTGAAGGACTTACCTATGGATGAGATCAAATAACCAAAGTAAGTAGGCTCTAGGGCTTGAAGAAAGTACTCAACCATCTCATCTTCTTCCATTTGAGGATTGACCCGTGCAGTTTGTTCTCTCCATTTGAAACCATATTCCATAAAGCTCTCACTGGGCTTCTTCTCTACCTTGGTCAAAGATAGGCGATCCGGGACAATGTGTATATTGTACTGAAAGTGCCGAGCAAAAGCCTAAGCCAAGTCGTCCCATGTGTACCGCCTGCTAGCGTCTTGGCGGGTGTACCATTCCAAAGCCGCCCCACTCAGACTCTGACTGAAATACGCCATTAATAATTCATCTTTCCCACCGGCACCTCTCATCTTGCTGCAAAAGCCTCTCAAATGGGCCACAGGATCTCCATGTCCATCGTACAGGTCAAACTTGGGCATCTTGAAGCCAGCGGGCAGTTGGACATCAGGGAATAAGCATAAATCCTTGTAAGCCACACTTACTTGGCTTCCTATCCCTTGCATGTTCTTCAAAGATTTCTCTAAACTCTTCACTTTCCTGATTATCTCATCTTGCTCCACGTTCCGGGATGGTTTCTTCTTTTCAACAGGAGGTTCAAAGTGAGGGGTGTAGGAATAAGGATCTGTGACTTTGAAAGTTGGTTTTGGAGCATAATATTGGGTATCTCGAGCTTAGAACGCAGGTTCACTAGAAGATCGGTGGAGGGTATCTCACGGAGGGGCTACAAAAAAAGGAGCAGATGTCGGAGCAGGGTATGCAGTTATTTTGGCTGGTGGAGACGAGGTGCCGAGGTAGGGGTGGTAAGGGGTAAACCCTGGTGCATGCTGAGGGGAAAGATCAACAGTAGTGGGATCCTAGGCTTGTGCCAGTGGTGGGATGAAAGCGGGATTTTCTGTGTAGTTAGCGGGGAATGAAGTTGGAGGATGACCCCTGATCCAGGCTTGATACATTTCTGTTATTTGATGCTTCAACCTGTGGACCTTCTCTTTCAATTCAGACTTTGATTCTACAATCTTCCTCGACGGGTCAACAACTCCTGTGTCTGTTTCTTTGCTGGCCATTACTTCCTTGCGCTTTGATCTGGTGTTATAGGGGTGACTTGCCAGGATGCCAACAAACTTACCACCTAAACAGAACCTTAACTTAACAGGCACAGATAATAACTTGGTCAGTTTTGAAGCATTTAACAGATAGGGAATCGCATATTGGGGATGCAATGCACCTGAGCAGTTAAACGTTTCTAAATGCTTTGTGACGGCTCATGTGTTTCGTCCCAGCTTTTTCCAAATTTAAAATCCTGATTTTCTTTCCCTCTCTCCTTTTGCTATTTTTTGCTCTTTAATTTTCATTCTCTTTTCTTCCTTCTGCTTGGCCCCTCTTTTATTTTCTTTTTTTTTTCTAACTTTTTTATTCTCTTTTTTTCTTTTTCTTTTTTTCTTTTTTTTTCTCTTTTGTTTTAATTTTAAGACTATGATCGAATCCCATGGGGATTGCCTACGTATCATGACGTCGCATGAATCAGATTATTAAGTAGTTCAAGGATATAAATACGAAATGAAAGAAAAGAAAATCTTTTGGGTTTTCAATATTTCATTGATAAAGTCACATCTTTGTTTTTTTATTGTTTTCTATTACAAGGACTTAAAAGTACTAATGACAACAAAAGAAAACAAACAGACTCGAAATAAACAGCTTTGAACAAAACTCTAGAAAGCAGTAAAGTACAGACTCGAAAAACTGGAAAGTCAAAAGTACATGAGAGCCTCCACTGGTACTCTAGGAGCCTGCGAGACATCAGCTGGTCTTTGCACGGGCCTTCGCGCAATGTCTTCTTGAAGACGGTCTAAGTCATCCATTACCCGGTGGACGAAGGTCATCATAGAAGCGAAAAAAATGGACCTAGTCATGGCTTCACACTCGTGACATTTCATCATGACATAGTCATCTATCTCCTTAATCCTGGTTCTGATAACTCCTTTTTCTTGAAGCAGACGCCCAATTTGCTATGCTCGGGCTTCCAACACTTGTATGCTGGTACTGTTTTGGTCCTGTAATTGTTGTACGCTTTCTTCTAGTTGGAAAATTAGTGCGTAGCAGTGCTCCTTTTCTGTCTTAATATCCTTTGTTTGCTGGACCATTTCATTCCCAAGGGCAAACACCTTTTCCTTTAGAACTATTATATCTTTGCCATAGTTTTGTCTCAAATGGTGGGCATGTTCTTCTGCTCCTTTGGCCAACTTTGTTTGAGCATTTAGCAAATCTTTTTCGGCCTTTATCAAGTCAGCGTCGTGTACCTTCATTCTCAAGTTACTGATGATTTTTTCATCTCTTTCGCTCCTTACAGGAATTTCGGCGGCTATCCTCATGTCCCGGAGTTGGGCTCGGAGCGCCTCGTTCTCTCGGGTCAATTTTCTCTTTTCAAGTTCGGTTACCTATGCCTGTAAGTCATTATCAAATGCGAGGTTCCTCAACTTTTTCTCTAAGACATGGATGGTGGCTTGATATTTCTTTTCCTTTTCTCCCAGGCCAAATGCTCTAGGACTTTGTCATTAAAAGCCTGAATATGAGGCCTTTTGGCGGGCCTTTCAGGCTCGGGCTCTGGCTTATCATTAACGTAGTTTCTTCTTTCGAACCATGTGGCATAGCCCGAATCTACTTCTATTCTTGCAAGATTGAGCACTTGGGTGTCCCCCTTTAAGTATCGTCAACCATTCAAGATTTGTTGGATTAAAGCCTCGGGAAGTGGGGCTTCGGGGTGTAGCTCAAGAACTTGGACACTCAAATCTTCATCCTCATGCACCACTTGATATCTTCCCAATTGTCTTAGAACCCTTTGCGGTGCATATGGTTGGACACTTCTCAAGCCCATCAATAGAAAATAGTTCTTTATGGTTGTCATGTGTATGATTTCCCTCACTGGGAGCCATTCTAAAGTCCATTCAATCTGATTCACCTTTAAAGTTCTCAAGTGGGCGATCCAAGCTTCAACCCTTTCTGGAGAGTTGTAATCTTTTACCCTCTCCTCATAACTCTCAATGAAGTTGCTCTTGCTTGGGCCGTAGCTTATAAATTCCGGATGATGGCGAAGATGTTCAATTAACCACATTTGTAGAAGGATATTGCAACCTTCAAAGAATGTCGCCCCAGACTTACACCGTGTTAATGCCCGATAGATATCCGAAAATATAAGTGGAGCAAGTGTGTGATCTTCTTTTGCAGTTAGGACTTGTGAAATTCTAGACATACGGATATCAATCGTCCCTTTTTCATTTGGGAACACTGTGATGCCCAGGAATGCCACTATGAAAGCAAAACGATGATGAATTTTCCAAGTATCTTTGCTTTGCTTGTTGTTCAATCCCTTTTCATGCATTTCAAACCCATTTGGATGTCCATACCTGGAGTACAGGAAATAGAAATAGCAACATCCATCATTTACATTGTTCTTCTTTATTTGTTTATTGATGTTCAAGATATCAAAGAACCGGCGCACAGAGGGAGGCCTTGGAAATATAAGTTGCTGTTTTCTCAAGTCCTGTCCAAAACCAGTATATCCGTCTATTTCCTCCAGGGTGGGAGTGAGCTCAAAGTCTGAGAAGCGGAAGACATTGTGAACGGGATCCAGAAGGGCACTAAAGCCTTGATCAGATCATTTCGGGGCTTGACCTTCATAATATCCGTGAGAGCACCCAAATGTTCTACTACATAGGCTTGACCATCTTTATCCAAGTTATACCACCACATTTGAAGCTGCAGTGGAGCCTGATCTACAATATTTAATTGTGAATTCTGGATAGTGTTCATTTTGTACCTGTGAATGGTCATGGTTAGGGTTGACTCTAGTTTGAAAGACAGACCAGTAGACTCTTTTGCAAAAAACAGTTTTCAATTTTGCAAAGGGAAATCACCTGAAGGTGGTTATTTGTGCAGCGTTAGCCAAGATGGTCATCTTTGCAATAATGGCCCCTTCTCACTTTCAAATAAAGTTTTGAGGTCGGGGTAAGGCACTTTATGGGAAAAGTGATGCCTTATTAACAGACATGTCCGTTCTTGGCGAGACTAATCCTTCAACAATTTAAAGGTATTCTAAGGCTATTCCGGCAAAAATGGCACAGGACTTAACCGAAGCTGGGTCGGATTTATTTTCTGACCAATGGACATACTTTATTTATTTGGTTGGAAAAATTAGGGTCGGTACCGATGAGGTTTGCCTACGTATCTCACGTCCGGTGAGAATCAAACCCGCGTAGTTCGGTCAGTTTTGACATAATTGGAAAAGCATGATATTGATTTACTTTCATTTTTTTGAAATGCATTTTCTCTATCTTTTTTTCAAATATTTTGGCAGAGTTTCGAGGCATTTTCAAATATCGGGGTTTTCTGAATCGGGTGAATTTTCTATCTTACCTCACTCTTGGTTTTTCTTTTATTTTCTTAACCGGTCAACAAGTAAGCCGAAACAAATAAATGCACACATAGCAGGTAAGATACATCATGATGGTCTTTATTTCGGGTACACTTGTCCTAGACGAACCCAACCCCTGTGTTGAGTCCCCTAAGTCAAATGCATGTGATGAAAACAAACGTTCCTACTAGGGATCCAGTATAAGGCTATGTTATTCTAGGTTTAAACCTGGGGGTGTGTTCTAGATACGGCTTACCCAAGCGGATGACTTGAGCCGATATGGGAGCGACGTACCGGGAGCACGAAAGTCTACCCGGCCTACTGGCTGATCCATCCTCATTTTATTTGGTATGAACTCTAACAGAAAAGTGGGTCATGTGTCCGTGTGCACCATATTTTTAGAAGACTCAAAAGGGAGGTGTAAGAAGATAGTTTAATATAGTTGAAAACAATATCAAAGCGGTAAATGAGCGGTAATTAACACATTAGACCCACAATCACAATAATATCAACAAACAATAAAGCCAAGTACATATTACATTACAAGCTCGAATTCTGAACCATGAACCAGAAGTTCTGGGTTCTTGTCCCCAGCAGAGTCGCCACAGATGTCACACCTCCTTTTTTCCGAGGGGGATAAGGAGTTTTTTCAATTAAAGTGATATTATTCAAAATGGGATTAGTAAATTAATTTCAGAGTCGCCACTTGGGATAATTTTTGGTGTCTCAAGTCATCGGTTTATTTTAAATCCCAAATCGAGGAAATTTGACTCTGTTTAAAGTCTGCGAAAACCAGAAGACCGAGTAAGAAATTCTGTTAATCCGGGAGAAGGTGTTAGATACTCCCGGATTCCGTGGTTTTAGCACGGCCGCTTTAATCACACTTGTCTTAATTTAATTATTTTATTACGTGTTTTAAAACCTATATGCATTATTACCTTTTACCGCTTTTAGATATAGTGCTAAAATCATGTTACGCGTACGTGTACACAATTAGTCCCGCTTTATTAATATTAAGATTGTAGGCCAAAGTTGCGCGAACGCGTACTTTAATTTATTTTGGGGATCGTAATCATGTCATGCGAACGTGTATACAATTACGATAGTAGATTGAATGCGCGTCTAAAGCAAACTAAAATATTCGAAGATTGTTTGTCCGAAAACCAGTTTAAGATTATCGCAAGGCCAAGAATTTACAAATGTGGAAATTAACGAAATATGAAGCAAAACAGTCTTGGCATAAGCTTCTAATATGATAAAGTTCATCTCATGGATTCCTATATGATTTTTCCTTTCATTAAGTGATGGGATTGACTAGCGTATGATTGGTTATTCGATTAGATTAATTTGATATTATTTCTGTCACTGAATGGCTGTACGCAGGTTGGTTATGAGAAAAACATGGGCTAAACGTGAAAATCAATAGCATTAAGATTTATATATAACAAGGTTTGTCACTTAACCAGTAAGCAAAATACTGCAAAGATGAATGATGTCCAGATGGGCTTTCATGTGAAGCCCAGTCATATTAGGCCTTCCACTTTCTGGCTTCCTCTTGAAGCCTGGACCTTGTAGCCATAGAGTCCAATTAATTACAACCTTAGACAAAAGCCAGTTATGCCCATAACTAGTCACACAGATGAAAAGTATTTAAAACGAGTTTAACACCAGCTCCAATTGAATCACTTATACAATATCATTCTCGAACTAGCATTCATGTCTCCTATTGTTAATAAACTACAAATGTTGAAGCTATTTCGAGCAAGAGGGACCCGTGCTAAACTACTATACGATGGCATTCCATAATCTGTGTTTCTTGAACATTTACTATCAATCTACTGAATCTATATAACTACATTCATTGATAATAGACATGAGTTATTACAACTTTGTATCAAGAACCATATTAGTAACTATACTAACTGGGATTCACTAATTACAATAGATGACCACTTTTACTTGTTTAAAATCAGGCCAAGCACTGGTCAGATTTCCAAGCTTATCTCGAACACTTCTGACGTCTCACTTCTTAAGCCAGCATCTAACAGAAAATTTTCAGAACTTCACATGATATGAATCCAACAATAGAAAACCAAAACTTAGCAGTCATAAATCAGAGTATAGAACTGATAATTGTTTTATCACTAAGGTTACCAACATGTGTGAAGATTTATCCAACCATTTTTTCTTCAATGTAAACTCAAATTTGCAATCAGACACCGAGGAACATCCAACATACACATAACTAACAAACAACAGAAATTTCAAAACAATGTGGTATTCAAATAACAATTACATTATTTGAAACTATCAAGCACATACCTTAACAGTAGTAAAGAAAGAGAAGAAAGAAAATAAGTCTCTGAAAACTGGGAAGAAAGTAGCAGCAGAAAACAATGGACAACAGCCTTAAACCTCAAAACCATAACTCCAGGAAATCCCAGTAATATAGAAAAGCAACCAGAGATTCAGGTGGATCCTAGATCTTCATTTTATATTAAAATGAAGTCACGGACTGCCTTTTGGAAGAGAAATCCATATGAAATGAGGGAAGAAATTGAAAATAAAGAGTGAATTATGTGTGTGTCCTTTCTTTTTGTCCAATCCCCCCCAAAAATGTGTGAGTGAGATCCTTTATATAGAGTGAAAAATCTATCATGTGCTCCTAAAGATAAGGGAATAATTCTCAGAATGCAATCCCTAAATTTCAGGGAAAAGAGCATCTTTTACAACTGAATTGGACAGTTGTCCCTTTTCAAATATTTTCTTTTGACAGTTGTCCCCCTTTCTGTTTTTAGCATCTTTTAGATCTGAAACTATCCCTAGTTCTTTTATTTTATTGCACTCTAGTCCTTTATAGAAACGTCTTGCCCAAACACCTAAGATTCTCTGATTTTAGTATACCTTTTAGTCCCCCAATTCTTGCAAATTACTAACTATTATGCAACCTAACACGGAATTAAATGAATTTAAATCCTGCCTAATCTAAACATGCTAAACATATGAAAAGATATGCCAATAGTCCATTACTGATGCATCATTAAGCAAGCATTTTAAATGATAATTTTAGCAAAATCAGCTAATTACAAATGAAACTAAGCTAAAATATGCTATAATTAACCTAAAACTAAGCTATATCATGTGAAACAGCCAAAACACCAGTCTATGAGTAAATCATACACTTAAGCCAAATGACGATGAAAGAACGGAAGGAAGTATTACCCATTAATGACATCACTGCTAGCTTCAAACAATCCTAGCAGGGATTAATATCGTCACACGAGCACTGATTCATGCTCAAAAGACAGAAACAATGGCTGCTTGTAACGATAACGACCATAGCTTGGCCGAAGAAACAATGACAGAAACAGAAACATGTTTCATTTCTGATGAGGATGGGTGACCTAGCATGTTGTGCCATATTTCACCTGAATCTTTGCTTGCCCTGCTTATAGCATTAAGTACCTTTATTCTGCTAGCCAGTCCTCTAAGCACATATAAGCCTCCTCTTTCTTTACCAATCCCCTTGACCTTGCCATTCCAAAGATCATGCAACACACATAAATCAGGAAAGAAATTGGCATTACATTTCAGCTCCTTTGTTAGCTTTGCTACCGAGAGCAAATTAAACTTGAAATTGGGAACATAAAGCACATCTTTAATCTTTCTCTTATCTAATAAGGTTGTACTACCAATATGAGTAATATCAACCTGTTCTCCAGTAGGAAGATGCATCCTATCTCTATCAGTTTTCCTTTTACACTTAATATCTTATAGTAATTCTAAATCAGAAGTGATGTGTTGGGTAGTACCTGAACCTATAACCCATTCCTTCTCCTGTGATTTCTGTGCAAAACTGCTCATCTAACACTTAACCTCACTTGTACCTGCCATATTTGACTGATTCTCCCCAGATTCCTTGTTCAAGAGACTCAAAATTTAATTGTATTGGTCATTGGTGAAGTAATGATATCCCTTGTGCGCAGCAGCTCCAGATGAACTATCTCCCATATCCTGCACAAAAGATGTACTTACATCTGCATTGTTAATCATAGCCATAGGTTCTCTTCTCCAACCACCCGGTTTACCAACACCATTGCCACCATGCTTGCCAGCATTAGGATTATTCCATCCAAGTTTACCAGTATTGGTGCCATTCCAACCATTCTGATTCCCAGTGTCAGGACTCTGCTGCCAATCACCTTGAGTCCTTACTACTTCACCATATCTCTTTTTGGAACAAAATCAGTAGGGTAGCCAATGATCTTGTAACAAGTTTCCTTAGTATGTCCCTTTAGATGACAGAATTCACACTGAAGGTATTGTCTCCTTCCTCTTCCTCTTCCTGCTTGCATAGCTAATGGCTCTATTTTATCTGTAGTTACGACATTCACTTCTATTTTATGTTGGCTTTCATCTTGAATAATCATGGCCTAAGCTTGATTTAGGCTAGGCGCATTTGTTTTCATAAGGATTTGCCTTCTAGCTTGATCATATGACTCATTCAAACCAGACAAGAATTGCATAACTCTTTGTTGATGCAAATTTTCTGCATGATCTTTTGATTTCTTAGATCAATTAGGAAATGGAACCAAAACATCATACTCATGCCATAACTCCTTTAATTTTGAAAAATACACTGAAACAAAGCTAGTTCCTTGAGATAATGTGGCAATTTCACTACGTAATTGAAAGATCCTAACACGATTTACCTTATTGAACCTTTCTCGTAAATATTCCCACACGAGGTGTGCATCAGATGCATACACGACTCCACCAAGAAGTTCTGGTGCCACATTGTTCATAATCCATGAGAGAACAATGGTGTTGCAAGTCTCCCACTCCTTTAACAGTTCTCCTTCATACGCACTCCTGCTGCAACTACTAGTGACAAAACCTAATTTCTTCTTTCCATAAGTGCAATCCTGATCGACCTACTCCATAGCCTGTAATTCTCCGAGCCTGTGAGCTTCATAGGTACCACGACTGAGCTAGGAGTATCAGAAGGTCCAATATATAGCGGATGATTGTGGTCAATTGCTGCCATCTTCGACATTGACGAATCAGTCTCTGACATTGATAAATTTTGACGAGCTTCAACAAATTTCGATTAATCGGTGATAGAAATGTGAGAGGAGAAATCCGAGATCTAGCGCGATGTAATCTAGGCACGCTACTCTGATACCATGCTAAAATGCAAGGATTAACCAAGGGTTTCAATGGAGGACGGTTTTAGAAGTAATTTTGAGAGAGAGTGGGTGAATTGAGAGAATGATCAAGCCACCGTTCTATTGATCTTCAGAATCGTTATATACAAAGAACTAAAGAAGAAGAAGATTAATGAATGCAAAATGACTAATCTACCCTTAACTTATATTAACAACTTCAACTACTCCTAACAGCCTAACTAATTGATCATATGCATGACACATGGTAATTCAATTTTACCAGTTATAGCCTTGATATCGATTGAATTGTTAATGCAATTTTACCAGTTGTAGTAGGTTGTTTATCCATTATAATAGTTCATGGTAAGATTATGAATAAACAATTAGTTAGTAAAGATTTACTATCTTTTACATGATACTATTATTTAATCTTATTTTAAATTCCTTTCAGATCGCGCAAAGCGCGAGCTAATTTACTAGTTGAATATAGTTGTTTCCCCTTGATCTTAATTGTTATGATCTTATAAATTGGTATAACAGTACATAGGGGTGGCAAGTCGGATATGGGCGGGTCAAAAATGGGTAATGTAAAAATGGATAAACTATTCAACCCGATTCATATTTAATACGGATAAAAAATAAGTTAACGGGCTGATAATATGAAATTATGGATATCCATATTATCCATGGCTTCTTGAATATGATCACTTTTGGGAGAATTCTTCGTCTCCCAAATTTGAGCAACCTCAATTGAGGTTTTATAAATATAAAAGTTAATCCATTAGTTATTCATTGGTTATACATTTTGTAAGTGGATAATATAATTCTTATCCATATTTCATCCATTTTTAAAAAGTTCATTAATTATGTAATCCATTTTTTAATAGATAATATGAGTGGATAACTGTTATCTTTTAGTCATCTTGCCACCACCACTAACTGTACAACGTTTTACCCACATTTTACTTTTTACTTATATATAAATGAAAAGACAAAGACGAACACTGCACTAGATAGTTGTACCAAGAGCAAAGTAAATTGTACAGTATTGATGAGCCTCTATTATCACACGTGGACCTAATTTATTGCTTATTCATTTTCTTTTTCTTCTCATATGAACACGTGCATTCCACAGTCATTTTGTGGACATCTGGCTTCCACTTCGATTCTTTTTCCATTCACCTTTTTTCTTCAAATAGATTGTCACTATACAAAAAATATACAAAATAGACTATCACTATATAAAAAATATACAAAATAGACATTTCAGAATATTAAATATAATATATTTGGGCCGAAAGGACATTTCGTGTCAATGAAAAAAAAATGGGCTATTAAAATTTTGAGTAGCTATAGAGGGACATTTTCTCTGAATACATTGCGAAGATATATGCCTAGTGATTTATAATAGAATGAGTATTTTAGAACAAAGACAATTGTTAAACTCTTGTGTTCCCTTGTTGCAAAGAACCATTCCTTCTTGCCAAGTAATGTATTTTATAAGGAAAAAAATGCCAATAATAGTATGACGGTAAAAGAATATATAATATCATCTTACATAGTGGTACTAAAAGCATATATATGTTACCATTAACTTTGATAGATATGATAACTATATGAAAGTGTTAAACACTTTGTTCGCAAAACTTATCTTTCATTAGTCAATGAGTTTATAAAATTTATTTTCAAGAGTCAAAGATTAGCTCATATATAAATTTGGTTCTACAAAAACTTCTTATAATAAATAAGCAGAATATGAATTCTAAAATCAAAATGGTTGGAGAGGATGTGTAATTAACTTCAATATAAAATTACAATATTCGAATTCCTATTCTGCTTCAATAGTTATTAGACTTTGAAGTACCTAATGAGGGCAAGGCAGTACAACTTATTATTTTTTGAAGGCAGTGAATTTTAGCCAAATAAAAGCATTATATGAATAGCAAAATTAATTGTAGCTTATCCACGATTACTTATTAATCAACAAAGAGTAATTTGAAGCAATATTCCTCTATCAAGGGATAATTTAGAAGCAACTCACTGCAATGTATCTGAAGCAATATTCCTCTATCAGGGGATAACTCAAATCATTTAGCAAGCAATGGTGCTTTACTTTTGACATATTATTTATATAGAAACCAGTGAACTGATAGATTTCTTCAAAAGTTTAACTTTAAAATAGAATACACGAGTGTTTTAAAAGGTGTGGCGAAAGGCGAGGCGTAAGTCCCGAGGCATGGGATGTAAGCCCCATAGGTATTTAATTTTAATATTTTATAAAATAATAATATTTATTAACAGGTAAAATTACATAAAAAATTAAGAAAACTATAAATATGTAGAAAATAATATATATATATATATATATATATATAGACGTACTCCATCCCCCAAAAAAACTAGTCAAAACAATCTATTATATGCTACTTATAAGCACAAGTAATTGCCAAAAATATGAATAGTTTGAAAACAATAAATTTCTTCCAAAATCTTGTCAATAATAAATAAGATGTTTCATTTTCCTTCTGGATAACCCGTGTAAAAACAAATGCATCACTATGTCCATCTGTCAAAAATGTGTGAAAAATCATGAATTATGTGATGCAGTACAACACGAGGAGATACATCTCTATGCATGTACGTCATGTGTGCATGCCAATGCGATGCAACTCAATGATAAAATCATAAACAGCCCCTCGAGTAAACCTCACAGTCACTCGTGCCACTCGGGCATACCTCACAATCACTCTTGCCACTCTGGCATACCTCACAATCACTCATGCCTCCCAGTCACTCAGCACTCGGTACTCCCACTCAGTAGGTACCTGCACTCACTGGGGATGTGTACAGACTCCGGAGGGGCTCCTTCAGGCCCAACGCTAATAATCTGCACGGATAACTCACGTGCTATAATGATAAAGTATGCTGCAAGCGGGCAGCCCCGATCCACACTCATCCTCACAATCAGGCCCTCAGCCGATATCAAACATGCTGCGACGTGCAGCCCGATCCCATAAGCATACAACATAAATCAGGTCCTCGGCCTCACTCAGTCATAAACCTCTCAAGCCACTCGGGTATTTCAGTAAAATAGGGCATTCGTCCCAAAACATTTATATGCATCAAAATAGAGTCATAAAACTGAGTTATGATATTCAATGAAATGATTATGACCGAGTATGAATTTTTAATTTAACACAATAATTCACAACAATATGACCTCTGTGGGTCCCAATAATACTGGCACATAACCTCAACATGATTTTTAATATGCTTTGTAGCTCAATTTCTTTAACACATAAAATCGCATGGAAAATACCAAGGTTATTTAACTATAAAATTCCACATAAACAATTATATCACAATTTCTATAGTGCACGCCCACACACCCGTCACCTAGCATGTGCGTCACCTCCCAACAATTCACAAAATATATATATTCAGGGTTCATACCCTCAACTCCAAGATTAGAAGAGTTACTTACCTCGAACAAGCCAAAATCCAATGTCGAGCAAGCTAAGCAATGCTCCAGAAATTCCATTCTGCGCGTATAACTTCCAAACGGCTCGAATCTAGTCACAATTAATTTGATTCAGCTCACAAAAACTATAAGAATTAATTCCATATCAAAATACTAATATTTTCCAAAAATCCGAAATTACGCCCAAAACTCACCCGTGGGGCCCACGCCTCGGAATCAAACGAAAGTTACAAAATATTAACGCTCATTCAACCACGAGTCCAACCATATAAATTTTACTCAAATCTGACATCAACTCGACTGTCAAATCTCCAAATTAAACCAAGAGGGTTTTCACAATTTTTCCAACTTAATTCACCAATTAAATGATAATAACAACCATGGATTCGGGTAATTTAACCAATATTGAGTTAAGAATACTTACCCCGTAGTTTCCTCTGAAAATCGCCCAAATATCGCCTCAATCCGAGCTCCAAATAATTAAAAATGGAAAATGGGACGAAGTCCCATTTTCTGAACTTAAACTTTTTGTCGAGATCTCTCTTCTTCGCGAACGCGACAGGTCCCTCGCGTTCGCGAAGCAAAAAATGTGCTTCCCAATATATGTTCTTCGCGAACGCGAGATACTGTTCGTGAACGCGATACTTTACGGAGCCCTTCTTCGCGAACACGAGCTGCCCTTCGCGAACGCGAAGGCAAAAACCCATGCCCACTATATTTCCCTTCACGGACGCGATACCCATACGCGAACGCGATGCACAACCTAGCTTCTCTTTGCGAACGCGAGATCCCATCGCGAACGCAAAGAGTAAATCATGCCTGCCTGAAATTCCTCTTTGCGAATGCGAGGGCCCATTCGCGAACGCGAAAGAGAAAATCCGAAAAATACAGCAATAGATATCAGCAATCCCACCAAGGCCAAAAATGATCCGTTAACTATCCAAAACTCACCTGAGCCCCTCGGGACCTCAACTAAATATACCAACAAGTCCTAAAATATCATACGGACTTAGTCGAACCCTCAAATTACCTTAAACAACGCTAAAACCATGAATT
Source organism: Nicotiana otophora (assembly GCA_000715115.1). NCBI lineage: Eukaryota > Viridiplantae > Streptophyta > Magnoliopsida > Solanales > Solanaceae > Nicotiana > Nicotiana otophora. The sequence continues at coordinate 58,585 of AWOL01S0003183.1, read as the reverse complement.
ACACCCCAATTCAAGCCTAATGAACTTTGAAATTNATATATTCAGGGTTCATACCCTCAACTCCAAGATTAGAAGAGTTACTTACCTCGAACAAGCCAAAATCCAATGTCGAGCAAGCTAAGCAATGCTCCAGAAATTCCATTCTGCGCGTATAACTTCCAAACGGCTCGAATCTAGTCACAATTAATTTGATTCAGCTCATAAAAATTATCGGAATTAATTTCATATTAAAATACTAATATTTTCCAAAAATTCAAAATTACGCCCCAAAAATCACTTGTAGGGCACATGTCTCGGAATCCGACGAAAGTTACAAAATATTAACGCTCATTCAACCACGAGTCCAACCACATAAATTTTACTCAAATCCGACATCAACTCGACCCTCAAATCTCCAAATTAAATCAAGAGGATTTTCACAATGTTTCCAACTTAATTCACCAATTAAATGATAAAAACAACCATGAATTCGGGTAATTTAACCAATATTGAGTTAAGAACACTTACCACATAGTTTCCTTTGAAAATTGCCAAAACACCGCCTCACTCCGAGCTCCAAATCGTTAAAAATGGAAAATGGGACGAAGTCTCATTTTCTGAACTTAAACTTTCTGTCCAGACCTCTCTTCTTTGCGAACGCGACAGGTCCCTCGCGTCCGCGAAGCATAAAATGTGCTTCCCAACATTTGCTCTTCGCGAACGCGAGAGACTGTTTGCGAACGCGATGATTTACGGAGTCCTTCTTCGCGAACGCGAAGGCAAAAACCCATGCCCACTATGTTTCCCTTCGCGAACGCGATACCCATATGCGAACGCGATGCACAACCCAGCTTCTCTTCGCGAACGCGAAGAGTAAATCTTGCCTGCCTGAAATTCCTCTTCGCGAACGCGAGGGCCCACTCACGAACGCGAAAGAGAAAATCCGAAAAATGCAGCAACAGATATCAGTAATCCCGCCAAGGTCAAAAATGATCCGTTAACCATCCAAAACTCACCCGAGCCCCTCTGGACCTCAACCAAATATACTAACAAGTCCTAAAATATCATACGGACTTAGTCGAATCCCCAAATCACCTCAAACAATGCTAAAACCATACAATTACACCCCAATTCAAGCCTAATAAACTTTGAAATTTTCAAATTCTATATCTTGTGCCAAAATACATCAAATCAATCCGGAATGACTTGAAATTTTGCACACAAGTCATAAATGGCATAACGAAGCTATTCCAATTTCTTGAATCGGATTTCGACCTCGATATCAAAAAGTCAACCACCCGGTCAAACTTCCCAAAAATTCAACTTACGGCATTTCAAGCCTAATTCCACTACGGACCTCTAAATAATTTTCCGGGCACGCTCCTAAGTCCAAAATCACCATACAGAGCAATTGAAATCATCAGAATTAAATTTTGAGGTCGTTTACACATAAGTCGACATCCGATCACTATTTTAACTTAAGCTTTAAACCTTGGAACTAAGTGTTCCAATTCATTCCAAAACCTCACCGGACCCGAACCAATTGCCCCGACAAGACACACAACAATTGTGAATCCCAATTTGAGCAGTAAATGGCGAAACGAGGTTGTAATACTCAAAATGACCAGTCGAGTCATTACATCATCCGCTAAAGATTCTCCCACATAAAGACGTCAATTGAAGCATCGATCAAGGGATTTGGCAACAGGAATATTTTCTCATTTAAGGAAGAAATAATTCAAGTGTGCGAGTCAAGGAGAGTCAGTAGAAGAATCAATCTTGAAAAGAATCAATCTACGATTCCTTCTGAATACAACTCTCTTGGATTCACAATTTCTCACAAAAGACGTACAAGACTCGAAGGGCTCGAGAAGTATAAATACCTGATGCACCAACCTTGGAAAGATATACTTTGATCAAACCAACTTCAATCTCTTTGTTCTACATTAAACAAAATACTGTAGTCTGCTTTAGATTTCTTGTGTAACAAAGAAGAGGGGAAAGAGAGAGAAAAGAATACTGGTGAGGCATTGTATCAATTATAGAGAGAAGACAAAAATGACAAAAGCTGTAGGTGTATAACAACATCAATTCATCTATACTAAGCTACTTCATACTTGAAAGAGATCACCCTTGCAACCCAAGGGGACTGAACGTAGTATAAAAATATATTGTGTCATTTACTTTCTGCAATTTATCTTTTACATTTTGTTCCCGAAAAGTCTAGTCGACTAGAACGCAAATTAGTCGACTAACTCAAAAAAGAAAAAGAAATTATAATTCATCCCCTCTTGCACTTTCAATTGGTATCAGAGCGGGTCTCATACCCTTTGCTTAACAGCTTGTGTCACGATCCAAAATCCCACCTCAGGCGTCGTGATGACACTTAGTCTCTAAGACTAAGTAAGCCGATTTTAATTACAATTCAAGCCATTCTTTTTAAAATAGAAACTAACAGCGGAACAAATATAAACATAACAACCTCCCAAGACTGGCAGTACTGAGTCACGAACTCTAAGTGAATACACAAAATTATCTCGAGGATCGAATATAAAGTACTGATCGAATAAGAAATCAATAGGACAATATAATGGAAATACTCCAAGGGACTGCGATGGCTAAGTAGCTCTACCTTGAATACTTACAATCCCGCTTCACTCTGCCCCAGTCCGATATCTCTAACACCTGGCTCTGCACAAAAATGTGCAGAAGTATAGTATTAGTACACCAGGATCGGTACCCAGTAAGTATCAAGACTAACCTCAGTGGAGTAGTGACGAGGTACAGTCAAGACATTCCATAGTCTAATAACCTGTGCAATATGAGATACAAAATAATAGAAAACAAATAGCACTAATAGCAACACCAATCAACTAGTGATTTAAACAGCAAAGCAACAGGAACACCATAAATATTATTCAAACAAATAATAAACACAGGTACAACCAATTAATCAAGTTCCTTCAATATACATCTTTTACCTATAAGTTTTTCAATAAAAGTCTCTAGAATATAATCCTTTTCAATAAATATATTTCGAATATACTTTCTTCAAATAAATATCCTTCCATTAAAATTCTTTCACATAAATATCTTTCGAGTATAATTCTTTCAAGTAAATATCTTTCTAATATAAGTTTTTCAAATAAATATCTTTCCAATATATATATAATTCTTTCAAGTAAATATTCTTCTAATATAATTCTTTCAAATAAATATCTTTCTAATATATATAATTTTTCAAGTAAATATTCTTCTAATATAATTCTTTCAAATAAATATATTTCTAATATATATAGTTCTTTCAAATAAAAGTCACCATGTGACACCTCATTTAACTTTCCTGGCATGAGAAATATATTCAACATATCACATCAAATGGAATGGCAATACCTTCGTGCACTTGTCTCATTCTCACCCAATATATATATATATATATATATATGTAGATCAAATCAATTGCACGGCATCACCCTTTGTGCATTTATATCTTTCTCACCGTGCATACATATAACAGTACCAACTAGGTGGGAGAAATTTCAATAACAATAAAAGAAATAAAGTGGAGGAACACAGGAAGCAACAACTAGTACAAGTCACATAGAAAACATAGATACACGATAACATCTCAAGATAAAGGCATGAATGTATCCACAACAAAATGATATCACAATGTAATGTATGTCTCTCGTCCTCGCCTGCACGGAAACACCTTTCGTGCCATGAATATATGATAATCTAAAAATAATTGCACGGCATCACCCTTCGTGCTTTTACTCTCGTCCTCACCTGTTAATATAAATGAAATAGGACGACATCACCCTTCGTGCTTTACACTCTCAATGGCACGGCATCACCCTTTGTGCTTTACACTCTCAAATGGCACGACATCACCCTTCGTGCTTTACACTCTCAAATGGAACAGCATCACCCTTCGTGCTTTACAGTCTTCCTTACCAAGAACATATATATCATTAACAAGCAAGGTAGGAAGCATAAATAACATCAAGGAGAGTGTTTAAACCACAACACGATATAACAATTCATATCATAATTTTTCACTGACCACAACCAAATTCCAAATATATAGCAGAATCAATAAATTTCTCAACAAATAGCCCAAGGCTCCACACAACATATAATAAACCTCAAAACAATCAACAGAGGTGAAAAATACTCAGTATAAGGCAACACCTTCATTAATCCAAATTCTTGATAATTATATTAACTCCTCAATTTAAACTTATTTAATAAATATTTACAGATAAGGATTTCATCATGAATTTAATTGCAAGAAAAATATCAAATCAACAAACACACTGAATTCACATAAAATTTAAGTGACAATAACACCAAATCATTATATAAAATATAAACTTGATAATTAAGGAACAAGGCGTGATAATTCAAGGATTTACTAATGCTAACAATTATCTAATTTAATACTTAAGAATGCCTAAAACTTTAAACCAATAAAATTTGCACATATAAGCCCGAGTACATACTCGTCACCTCGCGTACACGGCTTTTCACTTTTCACAAATGGCACATAAGACTCGATGCATAAGGGGTAATTCCCCCACTCGAGGTTAAGCAAGACACTTACCTTATTGAAGTTATGCCGATATTCCAACATCGCCTTCTTGCTTGAATTAATCTCCGGACAGCTTACATCTATCTAAATTAATTGTACCACTTCATTAAAATTCATCGAAAACAATTCCAGATAATAAAAAACTAACTTAAAATTTTATTCTAAAAAGGCAGCGTGGGGCCCGCTCCTCGGAACCCGACAAAAGTTTTACGAAATCTGAACACCCATTTCGATACGAGTTCAACCATACAAAAATTATCAAATTACGATAATGGATTTCCCTTCAAATCTTAAATTAAAGTCTAGAGGATTTCTACCATTTTGCACTCAATTCACTAATTTAGTGATAAAAACAACAATAGAATCATGTAATTTAACCAAAATCAAGTTAGGAATTCTTACCCCAATAATTTCCTTGAAAAACTCTCAAAATATCGCCTCACCCGAGCTTCCTTGGTCCAAATATGGAAGAATCAGACGAATTTGGACTTTATTCTGCTGCCCATGGATTTGTTCTTCGCGTTCGCGACCCTTCCCTTGCGTTCGTGATGAACAAATTCTCCAACAACCATTTTCAAACTCTTCTCAGATAGCCTTTAGTGTAATGGTCATAACACTTTGTACAAAACTCCAAATGACAAATGGATTAACTTTCTGGAAACTAGACTCAAAGGACTATAACTTTCATTTGTTGCTCATCTCCTCATTCCTTATATATTACGAGGTATAAGCTTCCAAAGTCAGCCCTGTGCAATAGAGATTTTCGAATTCCACAAACGACGCCGAAAACTCCCAAACCACGTCCGAATGACCTCAAATTTTGCACACAAGTCAGAAATGGCAGAACGAAGCTATCCTAATTTCTAGAATCGGATTCCGACCCCGATATCAAAAAGTCAACCCTCCGGTCAAACTTTCCAAAAATTCATCTTTCGCCATTTCAAGCCTAATTCCACTACAGATCTCCAAATAACTTTTCGGGCACGCTCCTAAGTCCGTAATTACCATACGGAGCTATTGACATCATCTAAATTCCATTCCGTAGCTGTTTGCTCAAAAGTCAACTCTCCGGTCAACTCTTTATATTTAAGCTTCTAAATAAGGATTGTTCTTTTAATTTAATTCAGAATCTTCAGTAATTCAAACTCGACCACACCTGCGGGTCATAATACATATTGCGAAACTTCTCGAGACCTTAAGTCACTGAACGAGGCATTAATTCTTAAAATGACAAGCCGGGTCATTACATTCTCCACCTCTTAAACAAACGTTCGTCCTCGAACGCGCTAAGAATTATTCGGAGGTTACCAAATTGATGATTTTACTTTTACACATATACTCCCGGTTGATCCCACATTATCGCATTTGAAATAAGCCCGACAACACCATCTCAATTGAGATTATTTTTTTATCCATATTTGTAAACTTTAAGACCAATTTCTTACACTCCAAACATTCCAAAAAGCCCGATTTTCACAACAACGCACATTATTAGTCTTAACTGGCTATAGCAATTCGTGCCTACGCACACATCAATTTTCTTGATAGTGTTGAAGTACTTCAAAAATTGTTTCGGGGTGTTACATTCTCCCCCACTTAGGACCATTCGCCCTTGAATGAGAAGTAGAGTCTGCTCTCAAACACATAACTTATCTCTTCTTTCGCACGTCTCAATCCCCCAAATTTTACTAACTCCCAAATTTTACAAAAATTTCGACAGAGTCTCCCCTGTAAATGGGGCCTATCCACCTGCCAGAGTAATACCAAAACAACTACTAACAATACATCCACAACCCAACAAAGCACCACAATGTATATATCAATAACACTAATCTCAACATTACCAACACTGAATTATCATAATGATATCAGGACATGAAGCACATCATATGTATGCCCATCACCACATCTCTGGTCTTAATAGTTGTTCATAATCGATTACAACATCCCCAATTAACCTCATATTAACCAAAATCTCGTTTTGAATTTTTACTACACTGACAGCAAAATGTAAGGCATGAAGACCTCATAACTATTTACCCGACTTAACGAGTCACATTTAACGTCACCTGGGCACTCACCTTGTAGGATAAAACTCAATAATTACAGCATAATTATGGCACAAAAACACATAAAAAAATTATCACATAAGTCTATCAGGCATAACTCCCTATTAGTACTATAGTACAAATTAAACTTCACAAAGGTAGAATTTAAATCATAAATATTTCACCACAAGGACCTTGTCCTTATATAACCTCTGCCGCGGCTTGTAGCTCGGTTTAAATATTTCACATCATATAAAAATGCGAGGATCTCTTCCTCAACTCCAAATAACAAGTATTTTGCACATTGTGCCAATTGACATTTTCAATTTCCTTTCTTCCTTCTTTTCAATAAATTTCGTAAACACATAATGAACCCTCATACCGGTAAGGCACATAATTCATAAACAAAAATGGAATCACTTATTCCGAAACACATAAAACCCACTGTAGTGAATAATAAAAAAATACTTTTGGACTTATAGCCCTCAATGGTGCCCAAAAATAAAAATGACAGGCACGGGCTCACATCTTCAAATCTCCCAACATGGATAAACATATAAGTGGATCACACAATTACGAAGCTCACCCATAAGCGGAGCGTAATAGGAGGACTCATCTCAATATTCAGAACCAAATTAAACTAAGGGAAAATATCCTTTTATAACAGAATGAGGATCGTACCTGTAACGACACCATCTGGTGTATCGGCCTCAGCCAAAATCATAGCGATTATATCAATGGGTCGGGCCTCCACCTCTTAGGCGCCCTCTACCAGCCTGTCCTCCACCACTAACTGACCATGCACGTGGAGTATTAACTGAAATAACCACTATAAGAACCCCGTGCCGATGGTGCATTAAAAGAACTTACTGTAGCACCCCGAATATTTTGAAATTGTTGGTGTGACCCTGCTGGTACTGAAATGTAGAATTATTAAAGACGCGGTCATACCGCAAGCCCCAACATCATCCCATACAAATCTCACCCCTTAATCATATACAAGTTTCAGAGAACCTTTCATTACCACGTAAATACATCTCAGGCCAAAACCGATATAACACATGACCCCGCAATCTGATCGTTGATAGTGGACTCCCCTCACTTGGAGTGAAGCCATATGACACATGCCGATGATCCACAATACTAACCTTCACCAGTCATAAGACACCTCAAGCCATTTATTTGGCGCATGTCATCCGCGTGACAGTTAAACTTGCTTTCTCCAGTGCCTTGGCTGTTAGTATGTACCCTTCGCTAAATAGAAATCTCATACGAACTACATAGTCTCTAATACGACCAACTATCTTCATAGCTACATCCACCTCGTGACCCTACCACGATTGTGACGATTAGGCAATTAATTAAATATTCTTAAGATCATACTTATCAACCAGATGTTAAAACCTGTTGTACCCCCATGTGCACGACTGAATGATCTCTAAATACTTCCGCATCCTCGATCTGGATGACACATTGTAACAATGGTTGAACAAACCTGGCACCCTTATAACCTCTCTGTAGTATCACAAACCGTTGGCGCATAGTCGACACCGAGCGCGCAATTTCATACACGAGTGGATGCAAAAGAACATAAGATATATGGTTCAAGCTGAACAAATGCCACACGATAAGGAATGAAAGAAGTGAATTCTTCCTACTAGATCTGTAGCCTCTCGAAGATAAGTACAGACGTCTCCGTACCTATCCGTAAGACTCTACTAAACTCGTTCGTGACTCGTAGAACCTATGAACCTAGAGCTCTGATACCAACTTGTCACGACCAAAAATTTCACATCAGGCGTCGTGAAGGCACTTAGTCTCTAAGACTAAGTAAGCCGATTTTAATTACAATTCAAGCCATTTATTTTTTAAAATAGAAACTAACAGCGGAACAAATATGAACATAACAACCTCGCAAGACTGGTAGTACTGTGTCACGAACTCTAAGTGAATACATGAAATTATCTCGAGGATCGAATAAGAAATCAACAGTACAATAAAATGGAAAAACTCCAAGGGACTGCGACGACCAAGTAGCTCTACCTTGAATCCTTACGATCCCACTTCACTCTGCCCAAGTCTGATATCTCCAATACCTGGCTCTGCACAAAAATGTGCAGAAGTTTAGTATGAGTACACCACGGTCGGTACCCAGTAAGTATCAAGACTAACCTCAGTGGAGTAGTGACGAGGTACAGTCAAGACACTCACTAGTCTAATAGCTTGTGCAATATGAGATACAATAATTAAAAACAAATAGCAGTAATAGCAACACCAATCAACTAATGATTTAAACAGCAAAGCAACAGGAACACCATAAATATTATTCAAACAAATAATAAATACAGGTACAACCAATTAATCAAATCCCTTCAATATACATCTTTTACCTATAAGTTTTTCAATAAAAGTCTCTAGAATATAATCCTTTTCAATAAATATATTTCGAATATACTTCTTCAAATAAATATCCTTCAATTAAAATTCTTTCACATAAATATCTTTCGAGTATAATTCTTTCAAATAAATATCTTTCTAATATAATTCTTTCAAATAAATATCTTTCTAATATAATTCTTTCAAATAAATATCTTTCTAATATAATTCTTTCAAATAAATATCTTTCTAATATAATTCTTTCAAATAAATATCTTTCTAATATAATTCTTTCAAATAAATATCTTTCTAATATAATTCTTTCAAATAAATATCTTTCTAATATAATTCTTTCAAATAAATATCTTTCTAATATAATTCTTTCAAATAAATATCTTTCTAATATAATTCTTTCAAATAAATATCTTTCTAATATAATTCTTTCAAATAAATATCTTTCTAATATAATTCTTTCAAATAAATATCTTTCTAATATAATTCTTTCAAATAAATATCTTTCTAATATAATTCTTTCAAATAAATATCTTTCTAATATAATTCTTTCAAATAAATATCTTTCTAATATAATTCTTTCAAATAAATATCTTTCTAATATAATTCTTTCAAATAAATATCTTTCTAATATAATTCTTTCAAATAAATATCTTTCTAATATAATTCTTTCAAATAAATATCTTTCTAATATAATTCTTTCAAATAAATATCTTTCTAATATAATTCTTTCAAATAAATATCTTTCTAATATAATTCTTTCAAATAAATATCTTTCTAATATAATTCTTTCAAATAAATATCTTTCTAATATAATTCTTTCAAATAAATATCTTTCTAATATAATTCTTTCAAATAAATATCTTTCTAATATAATTCTTTCAAATAAATATCTTTCTAATATAATTCTTTCAAATAAATATCTTTCTAATATAATTCTTTCAAATAAATATCTTTCTAATATAATTCTTTCAAATAAATATCTTTCTAATATAATTCTTTCAAATAAATATCTTTCTAATATAATTCTTTCAAATAAATATCTTTCTAATATAATTCTTTCAAATAAATATCTTTCTAATATAATTCTTTCAAATAAATATCTTTCTAATATAATTCTTTCAAATAAATATCTTTCTAATATAATTCTTTCAAATAAATATCTTTCTAATATAATTCTTTCAAATAAATATCTTTCTAATATAATTCTTTCAAATAAATATCTTTCTAATATAATTCTTTCAAATAAATATCTTTCTAATATAATTCTTTCAAATAAATATCTTTCTAATATAATTCTTTCAAATAAATATCTTTCTAATATAATTCTTTCAAATAAATATCTTTCTAATATAATTCTTTCAAATAAATATCTTTCTAATATAATTCTTTCAAATAAATATCTTTCTAATATAATTCTTTCAAATAAATATCTTTCTAATATAATTCTTTCAAATAAATATCTTTCTAATATAATTCTTTCAAATAAATATCTTTCTAATATAATTCTTTCAAATAAATATCTTTCTAATATAATTCTTTCAAATAAATATCTTTCTAATATAATTCTTTCAAATAAATATCTTTCTAATATAATTCTTTCAAATAAATATCTTTCTAATATAATTCTTTCAAATAAATATCTTTCTAATATAATTCTTTCAAATAAATATCTTTCTAATATAATTCTTTCAAATAAATATCTTTCTAATATAATTCTTTCAAATAAATATCTTTCTAATATAATTCTTTCAAATAAATATCTTTCTAATATAATTCTTTCAAATAAATATCTTTCTAATATAATTCTTTCAAATAAATATCTTTCTAATATAATTCTTTCAAATAAATATCTTTCTAATATAATTCTTTCAAATAAATATCTTTCTAATATAATTCTTTCAAATAAATATCTTTCTAATATAATTCTTTCAAATAAATATCTTTCTAATATAATTCTTTCAAATAAATATCTTTCTAATATAATTCTTTCAAATAAATATCTTTCTAATATAATTCTTTCAAATAAATATCTTTCTAATATAATTCTTTCAAATAAATATCTTTCTAATATAATTCTTTCAAATAAATATCTTTCTAATATAATTCTTTCAAATAAATATCTTTCTAATATATATAATTCTTTCAAGTAAATATTCTTCTAATATAATTCTTTCAAATAAATACCTTTCTAATATATATAGTTTTTTAAAATAAAAGTCACCATGTGACACCTCATTTAACTTTCCTGGCGTGAGAATATATTCAACACATCACGTCAAATGGCACGACAATACCTTCATGCACTTGTCTCATTCTCACCTAATATATATATATGTAGATCAAATCAATTGCATGGCATCACCCTTTGTGCATTTATATCTTTCTCACCGTGCATACATATAATAGTACCAACTAGGTGGGAGAAATGTCAATAACAATAAAAGAAATAAAGTGAAGGCACACAGGAAGAAGCATCGAGTACAAGTCACATAGAAAACATAGGTACACGATAACATCTCAAGATAAAGGCATGAATGTATACACAACAAAACGATATCACAATGCAATGTATGTCTCTCGTCCTCGCCTGCACGAAAACATCCTTCATGCCATGAATATATGATAATATAAAAATAATTGCACGGCATCACCCTTCGTGCTTTTACTCTCGTCCTCACCTGATAATATAAATGAAATAGCACGACATCACCCTTCGTGCTTTACACTCTCAATGGCACGACATCACCTTTTGTGCTTTACACTCTCAAATGGCACGGTATCACCCTTCATGCTTTACACTCTCAAATGGCACGGCATCACCCTTCGTGCTTTACACTCTTCCTTACCAAGCACATGTATATCATTAATAAGCAAGGTAGGAAGCATAAATAACATCAAGGAGAGTGTTTAAACCACAACACGATACAACAATTCATATCACAATTTTTCAATGACCACAACCAAATTCCAAATATGTAGCAGAATCAATAAATTTCTCAAGAAATAGCCCAAGGCTACACACAACATATAATAAACCTCAAAACAATCAATAGAGGTGAAAAATACTCAGTATAAGGCAACACCTTCATTAATCCAAATTCTTGATAATTATATTAACTCCTCAATTTAAACTTATTTAATAAATGTTTGCAGACAAGGATTCCATCATGAATTTAATTCCAAGAAAAATATCAAGTCAACAAACACACTGAATTCACATAAAATCCAAGTGACAATAACACCAAATTATTATATAAAATACAAGCTTGACAATTAAGGAACAAGGCGTGATAATTCAAGGATTTACCAATGCTAACAATTATCTAATTTAATACTTAAGAATGTCTAAAACTTTAAACCAATACAATTTGCACATATAAGCCCGAGTACGTACTCGTCATCTCGCGTACACGGCTTTTCATATTTCACAAATGGCACATAAGACTCGATGCATAAGGGATAATTCCCCCACTCGAGGTTAAGCAAGACACTTACCTTATTGAAGTTATGCCGATATTCCAAAATCGCCTTCTTGCTTGAATTGACCTCCTGACAGCTCAAATCTATTCAAATTAATTGTAGCACTTCATTAAAATTCATCGGAAATAATTCTGGATAATAAAACATCAACTTTAAATTTTATTCTAAAAAGTCAGTGTGGGGCCCGCCCCTCGGAACCCGACAAAAGTTTTACGAAATTCGAACACCCATTCCGATACGAGTTCAACCATATAAAAATTATTAAATTCCGATAATGGATTTCCCTTCAAATCTTAAATTAAAGTCTAGAGGATTTCTACCATTTTCCACCCAATTCACTAATTTAGTGATAAAAACAATAATAGAATCATGTAATTTAACCAAAATCAAGTTAGGAATTCTTACCCCAATGTTTTCCTTAAAAAAACTCTCAAACAATCGCCTCACCCGAGCTTCCTTGGTCCAAAAATGGAAGAATGAGACGAATTTGGACTTAATTTTGCTGCCCAGGGATTTGTTCTTCGCGTTCGCAATCCTTCCCTCGCATTCGCGATGAACAAATTCTCCAACAACCATTTGCAAACTCTTCTCAGACAGCCTTTAGTGTAATGGTATCTCTTTGTACAAAACTCCAAATGACAAATGGATTAACTTTCTGGAAACTAGACTCAAAGGACTATAACGTTTTGTTGCTCATCTGCTCATTCCTTATATATTGCGAGGTATAAGCTTCCAAAGTCATCCCTGTGCAATAGAGATTTCTGAATTCCACAAACGGTGCCGAAACCTCCCAAACCACGTGCGAATGACCTAACATTTTGCACACAAGTCAGAAATGGCACAACGAAGCTATTCCAATTTCCAAAATCGGATTCCGACCCCGATATCAAAAAGTTAACCCTCTGGTGAAACTTCCCAAAAATTCATCCTTTTGTCATTTCAAGCTTAATTCCACTACAGACCTCCAAATACTTTTTTGGGTATGTTCCTAAGTCCATAATCACCATACGGAGCAATTGACATCATCAAAATTCCATTTCGGAGCCGTTTGTTCAAAAGTCAACTCTCCGGTCAACTCTTTACATTTAAGATTTTAAATAAGGATTGTTCTTTTAATTTAATTCTGAATCTTCAGTAATTCAAACTCGACCACACCCGCGGGTCATATTACATATTGCAAAGCTGCTCGAGACCTTAAGTCACTGAACGAGGCATTAATTCTTAAAACAACAAGTCGGGTCATTACAGCTTGTGAGAAGAGATCATGGCAAATCAAATAACTGCTGGAGCACTATTTCAAAGAGGAGTGTCACAAGTCAGGCCACTATATTTCAATGGACAACACTTTTCTCACTGGAAAGTGCGAATGAAAATTTATACAAAATTTTATGATGTGAAATTATGACGCGTTATCAAAAAGGGAAATTATCCACTACCAACAGCAACTCAACCACCTACTGATCCTGAGATATAGATAAATACACAGACGAACAAATGGCGGTCGTTCAAGTTAACGCTAAGGCACAAAACCTGTTGTATAATGCTATAAGTGAAGAAGAGTATGAGGAGATTTCAAGTTGTTAAAGAAATGTGGGACAAACTGGAAGTCACCTATGAAGGAACCAACAAAGTCAAAGAAACTCGAATAAACATGTTGGTTCATGATTATTGTAACGACCCAGACGGTCGTTTTGAGTATTTTAGCCCCGATAGCCTACTTTATTCTCCCTCTAAGTTATATTGTGGTTTTGTGACTTGTCGGGGTGCTTGGTGTCGGGTTCGAGAGAGTTTCAGAGTGATATGAGACACATAGTCCCAAAGTTGAAAGTTTAAGTCGTAGGAGTTGACCATAGTTTGACTTGTGTGAAGATGACTCTGGAAAGGAGTTTTGATCATTCCAATAGTTCCGTATGGTGATTTTGGTCGTAGGAGCGTGTCTGGATGTTGATTTGGAGGTCCGTAGATTATTTCGGCGTGAATTGGCAAAAGTTAAAAAATTGAATGATTTTGAAAAGTTTGACTGGGAGTGGACTTTATTGATATCGGGATTGGATTCCAATTCTAATAGTTAGAAATAGGTCTGTAATATCAATTATGACTTGTGCACAATATTTGAGGTCAATAGAAGTTATTTTGGTAGGAATCAGTGTTGGTTTCAGAATTCGAAAGTTCATAATTGCTTAGGTTTGAATTTGGGTTGCGATTTGTAGAATTTTTGTTGTTTGATGTGATTTATGGCCTTGAGTAGGTCCGTTATGTGTTTTGGAACTTGTCAGTATATTCGGACAGGGTCCCGAGGGCCCCGAGTGTGAGTCGGGTGGAAATCCAATCATTTGTGGACTTGTTGTACTGCTGAAGCTTTGCAACTTCTGGTGTTTTCGTACCTGCAGAGGGAATGGCCGCAGGTGCGGGCTTGAAAAAGTGAGCACTTGGTCGCAGATGCAAAACTGGGCATGCCCATCTGGGGGCACAGGAGCGAAAACATTCCGCAGAAGCGGCTTCGCTTCTGCAGTAGAGAGGAGCGCATGAGCGACAATGTTCCGCAGGTGAGCATGCACAGATGCGAGCCCTTTTTCACAGAAGCAGATTCTTTGGACTTAAGTGAAGTCCGCACCTACGATGGGTTTTCCGCAGGTGCGGAGCCGCAGGTGTTGCAGTAAGGTCGCGAGTGCGAGTTAACTAGGCAGAAAAGGGAATTTTCGAGGGTTTTGATTCATATTTTATTTTGGGAATTTGGGAGCTCGGTGGGAGACAAAATTTTGATGGATTTTTAAAGGGATTGTTGGGGTAAGGATTCTTAACTCAATTTTGGTTAAATTACACTAATCTACCATTGTTATTATCATGTAATAAAGGATTGGAGTTGGAAAAGATTTGGGAAAACGTGGTAGAACTTCTTAGATTACGTTTTTGGGTTTTGAAAGGCAAAATGAGGTCGGATTTGGATAATTCTTTTATGGTTGGACTCGATATCAAATGGGTGTTCAGATTTTATAATTTTGGTTGGGTTCCGAGACGCGAGCTGTAATTACCCAACCGGTTATTTTAAATTTTAGAACCCCATTCCCCTAAATAAAACTCCATGTATGTGCTTCTATTAATTTATGACTTGCGGGGATGGTTGGTTCAGGATTTATGGGTGTTCGGATTGAATAGGAACACTTGGTTCCTTAAGTTGGCCTTAGAATGCTAAGTTTGACTACAATCAACATTTTGAGAAAACGAACCCGTAATCAGAATTTGATTATTCCAATAGCTCCGTATGGTAATTTTGGACATAGGAGCGCATTCGGAATTTTATTTCGAAGTCTGTAGTTAAATTAGGCTTGAAATGGATTAAACAAGAATTTAAGTTTGGAAGTTTGACCTGAGAGTTGACTTTTTGATATCGGGGTCGAAATCTAGTTCCGAAAATTTTCATAGATCCTTTATGTCATTTATGACTTGTGTGCAAATTTTGAGGTCAATCAGACTTGATTTGATAGGTTTAGGTACCGAATGTAGAAGTTGGAAATCTTAAGTTTCATTAAGCTTTAATTGTAGGATGATTCGTGGTTTTAGCATTGTTTTGTGTGATTTGAGGGTTCGACTAAGTTCGTATGATGTTTTGGGATTTATTGGTATATTTGGTTGAGGTCCCGAGGGGCTCGGGTGAGTTTCGTATGGCCAACGGATCACTTTTGGCCTTTAGGAAATTGTTGATAGCTGCTGGAATTTTCTTCTGCTTTCCTTATACGCGATCGCATAAGTCCGTCTGCGATCGCGTAGGGTAATTTGGGCAGAGGTGAATTTCTTCTACGTGGTCGCATGAATGGGGTTGCGATCGCGTAGACTTAATTGGGCAACAGAAAAATTTGTTCTATGCGATCGCCTGGGCAAGTCCGCGATCGTGTAGGTTGGGCCAGTCAGTGCATCGCGATCGCGTGGCATTGGTTGCGATATCATAGGGGAAACTGGAGAGGAAGCTGGGCCACACGTTTGCTCTATGCGATCACATGAAGGGGGATGCGATCGCGTAGAGTTGGAACCTTGTGCATCGTGATCGCGTGGCATTATTTGCGATCGCGTAGGGTTATTTTCTGGGCAGTAAACGTTTGTGCTACGCGATCACATAGAAGAAATCACTGGGCAGAGAGTTTAAGTTCTGAAAATTGTACTTCGTCCCATTTTCCATTTTTATCAATTTGGAGCTCGGATTGAGGGATATTTGGGAGATTTTCAGAGAAAACAATGGGGTAAGTATTCTTAACTCAATACTGGTTAAATTACCCGAATCCTTCATTGTTTTTATCATTTAATTGGTAAATTAAGTTGGAAAAGTTTGAAAACCCTCTTGGATAAATTTGAAGATTTGAGGGCTAAATTGTTATCAGGTGTTTAGTAATTTTGGTATGGGTAGACTCGTGGTTGAGTGAGCATTCATATTTCGTAACTTGCGTCGGATTCCGAGACGTGGGCCCTACAGTCTATTTTTGAGTTAATTTCGGATTTTTATTGAAAAATATAGTATTTTCTTATGAAATTGATTCCTATAATTTTTTGTAATTGTATCGAATTAGTTTGGCTATATTCGAGCCATTCAGAGTTGGATAATCGAGGAAAAAGCCTACTATTGGATTAAATCGGAGCAAGTTGAGGTAAGTCTCTTGTCTAATCTTGTGAGGGGAAAATTACCTCATAGGTTATTAAATTAATAATTGTTGCTAATTGTGGGGGAAACGTACGCACGAGGTGACGAGAGTCCGTACATAGCTACTATTTATGTTAAAAAGTCAGGGTAGTTTAGGACTAAAATCATGAAATACTTGTGTAAATTGTATTCTTTATTTAATTAAATTATTTGATATATATTGTGAATTGTTAGGGAAAAATATTAAAAGATGAAAATCTCATATGCTTAATTTTCTGTTTAAATTAATTAATTATTAAAAGAAATTGTTCATCCTCTCGAATTGATCTTATAATAAATATACTCTCTTTCCGGAGGTGCATAAGAAAATATCCTCCTTTCTTGTGGAGCGGGCCGAACGCCTCGGCAGGATAGATGCATCTATGGATCACGCCGCATGTCCCTCGGCAGTGTACACGGCACTCTAGATCGGGTCGTGCGATCTCAGCAGCAATTGTGCCTAATAATAATAATAATTACATGATACCTTGGCATTTCAATTACAGTTTGTGAATTTAATTAATAGTTTGAAAATTGTTGCATTTGAAGGAATTTAATTATTTCTGCTGGTTAAATAAAATTATTATTAACTCTGTGAATCATGTTGATTTAGATATTCTAGTTTTATTTCAATTATTATTATTGACCCATAGTGAGTGTCAGAGTCGGCTATCTCGTCTCTACCTCTTCGAAATTAGGCTTGATACTTACTGGGTACACGTTGTCTATGTACTCATGCTACACTTGCTGCACTTTTCGTGCAGGACCTGAGGCAGGTGCTATTGTTGGACCTATCAGTGTGCACCCACATTATCCAGAGGCTTAGTGGTGAGCTGCTTTCTGAGCCGTTCTGCAGCAACTAGTGCCTCTTCTGGGAGTTTTATTCTGTCTATTTTATTTCAGACAGTCTTTGAAGTTTTTGTATAATCTACTAGATGCTCATACACTTGTGACACCAGGTCTTGGCACACACATTGGTAGAATGGTTGGATTTAAATTCTGTTCTTGATTATTTTAATTTATAAAATTCTTCCAAGTAAGAAGTGTTTAATTACTCGGTAAATTTTTAAAGAATTGAATATGGGTTTAAATTACTAGTTGGCTTGCCTAGCTATAGTGTTGGGCGCCATCACAACCTATAAGTCAAATTGGGTCATGACAACATGGTATCAGAGCACTAGGTTCACGTAGGTCTCACAAGTTATGAGCAGACCTAATAGAGTCTTGCGGATCGGTACGGAGACATATGTACTTATCTTCGAGAGTCTATAGGGTGTTAGGAAACTATCTTTCTTCATCTTCCATCGTGCAATTGATGTAGTACTAAATATCTTTCTCTTATTCTCTCACAGATGGTGAGAACGCGCTCTAATGATGTTCCAGGCCAAGGAAGAGCTACTCCCCTAGTTGCTAGAGGCCGAGGCAGAGACCGAGGGAGGGCTCCAGCTCGTGGTAGGGCGAGGGCGTCCGAGGACTGTTCCAGTTATGCCTCCAGTGGGTCCAGTAGAGAATCCCATTATTGAGAAATAGGGTGAGGTACCTGTGGCAGAGCCAGCTCCGTTGGATTTCGCATCTGCACCGGGATTTCAGGATGTCATGGGCCGTATGCTGCGGTTCATGGACACTATGACTCAGGCCGGTTTATTTCCGACAGACCTTCTTCTACTCGAGCCTCGGCAGAGCCTTTTTGATCTCATTCATATTCTAAGGAATTCTAAAGGACTTTTACCCAGCCACATCTGAGGCGGGAGGGGGAGCACAAACCCCTACCCCATAGGATCATGGGCAGGCAGCTTGTCACGACACAAAATCCCACCACAGGCGTCATGATAGCACTTAGTCTCTAAGACTAAGTGAGCCGATTTTAATTACAATTCAAGCCATGCTTTTTAAATAAACGAAACCAACAGTGGAAATAATTATAACACCTTCCCAAGACTGGTAATACTGAGTTACGAACTCTAACTGAATACATAAAATGATCTGAAGGATCGAATACTCAACACTGTTTGAATAATAATTAGCAGTACAATAAAAATGAAAGAACTCCAAGGAACTGCGACGACCAGCAGCTCTACCTTAAATCCTTGCGACCCCACTCTAACTTTATTCGAGTCCGATATCTTCAATACCTGGCTCTGCACAAAAAATATGCAGAAGTGTAGTATGAGTACACCACAGTCGATACCCAGAAAGTATCAAGTCTAACCTCAGTGGAGTAGAGACGAGGTACAATCAAGACACTCACTAGTCTAATAACATGTGCAACATAGTATACAGAATAATAGGAAACAAATAACAATAAGGGCAACACAAATCAATCAGTGATATGAACAGCAGGGCAACAAGAACACCATTAATATTGTTCAACAAATAGTAAGTACAAGTACACCAATTAAATCAAGTCCTTCAAATAAATATTTTTCACATATAATTCTTGCAAATAACTCTCTTTCAATTATAATTTGCTTAAATAAATATCTTTCAAATATAATTCTTTCAATAAATCTCTTTTAAATATAATTTCCTTAAATAAATATCTTTCAAATATAATTATTTCAATAAATCTCTTTCAAATATATTTCCTCAAATAAATATCTTTCAAATATAATTCTTTCAATAAATCTCTTTCAAATATAACTTCCTCAAATAAATATCTTTCAAATATAAGTTACCCTCTAACACCTCATTTCAAAATCATAAGGTACGGGTCTCAGCCTAATTTCATATTTTTCGTAAATAAGGGTCTCAACTCACTTTCATATTTTTCACGGCACTTCATGCCCATAAATAAATCATCATATTTCCTCGGCACCTCGTGCCCACTTTTCAAATTACATCTGCACGGATAGTTCACGTGCCAATAATAAAACCATCAACTTTTCCTCGGCACTTCGTGCCCATGTTTCATATCTCAACTGCACGGACAATTCACGTGCCAACATCATCATTATTTACTCACGGCACCTCATGCCCACATTTTTTTTCATAATCTGCCTGGCAATAGCAACATGCTCCCAATTTCAACATAAATCAGACTATTATCAATTTCCCAACAACAAGACAAATGGCACAAGGTATTGAAATAAACACAAGGAAAATTACAACATCACATAAAAATCACCAATGCAACCATTCCATTTCATCACATATCATCCCTGACAATAGCCACCATTTTCTCTCTTATAGCCACCCTTATCACTCCTATAATAGCCTCTCTTATCCCTCCGCCCTGACAATACAATTGCCACCCTTATCGCTCCCATAGCCACCCTTATCTCTCCTATAGCCACCCTTATCACTCCGCCCAGCGCCTCCCTTATCCCTCCGCCCTGACAATATCAATAGCCACCCTTATCGCTCCTATAGCCACCCTTATCGCTCCTATTGCAACCATTATCTCTCCTATAACCACCATTACCACTCCTATAGCCGCCCTTATCTCTCCTATAGCCACCCTTATTGCTCCGCCCACACAATATCCCAACACACACAACAACAGTGAAATGCCACCCTTATATCAACATTATATCAACAATTGAATGCCACCCTTATATCCTCAAAATAATAACTCAAATAGCACAACAATTTACACGGAATATTCTCACAGCAACATAACAAAATCAATTCATATCACGATTTGCTCAATGGCCACAACCAATTCCAAGGATATAACAAAATCAATTAATTTCATAAAAAATATCCCAAGGCTCCACACAATGTATATAAAACCTTAAAAACAATCAACATCGATAAAAACATAATCAGCATAGGGCAACGCCTTCATTAATCCAAATTTTTATAATTATACTAACACTCCTTCTTAAACTTGTTTAATTAATTATTTGAGACGAAAAATTCATAATGAAATTAAATTCCAATAAATATCAAATCATCAAATTCACGAAATCCACATAAATATACAAGTAATAATCATCGCAAAAGCTTCAAATCTAGTCGCAAACAATTCAATATACTCAACACGAATCGTAGGAATTAATTCCATATGAAAATACTAATTTTCCAACAAAATTCAAAATTTAACTAAAAAATCGCCCATGGGGCCCATGTCTCAGAATCCGACAAAACTCACAAAATCTGACAACCCATTCAATTACGATTCCACTCATACCAATTTTATCAAATTCCGACATCGGATTGACCGTCAAATCTTCATTTTACATTTTTGGAGGATTTTACACAAATCTGATTTTTCTTCCACAAATTCACGGATTCATGATGTAAATGAGTATGAAATCATGAAATATAATCAATATAGGATAACGAACACTTACCACTATGTTTATCCGTGAAAATCGCCCAAACCGAGCTCCCCAACTAATTTTATGTCAAAAAAACCGTTTATAGAGCCTCTGGTGTTTTCGAGCTTCACATGTAGCGTAGGGCACTGCCTTTGGCGCTATTTCCAGTACTCTTAAACATCCCAGCGCCAGGTCTAGCGCCCCACGCTACCCTGGGCGTTCGCGACGACTGGAAATCTTTTCCAATACGGAAATGAGCTTAACTCTCTCATACGATGTCCGAATTCGACGATTCTTTTTGTTATGGCTCCAAAATTTCAACACGGATCTAATTCTTCAATTAAAACTGAATTTGGAGATCATTTTCTCAATTTGATACCACGTATTCTTGAAGAATCAATGTCGAAATATAGTAAATCAAGCCGGATTGACCTTAAATTTTGCATACAAGTCGCAATACATCATATAAAGTTATTTGATAATTCAAATAGTAGAGAGGAGAGTAATTACTCAAAACGACAAGACGGGTCGTTACATTCTTCCCCACTTAAACATACGTTCGTCCTCGAACGTCCCAAGAGTTGTTTTCCAAGCCATCAAATCACTATTCCATCTTACCGCGCACATACCTGGTGGGTGATCCCACGTCACCCTATTCAACGTAAGCCTGACAATGCCATCTCAATTGAGATTATTCCTTTTATCAATATTTGTAAACTTTAAGACTAAATTTCTTACACTCCATACATTTTCAAAAAGCTTGATTTTTCACATCAACGCACAATATTAGTCTCAACTGGCTATAGCAACTTGTGCCTACCCACACATCAACTTTATTGATAGTGTTGAGGTACTTCGAAATTTTTCCGGGGTGTTACATTCTCCCCCACTTAGGATCATTCTCCCTTGAATGAGAAGTAGAGTCCGCCCTCAAACACATAACATAACTTATATCTTCTTTCGCATGTCTTAATCCCCCAAATTTTTCTAACTCCAAAATTTTTCAGAAATTTCGGCAGAGTCTCCCCTGTTATTGGGCCTATCCACCTGCCAGAGTAACACCAAAACAACTCCTAAGAGCATCTCCACAACCCAACAAAACACCACAAGGTATATATCCATAACACTAATCTAAGCATTACAAGCATTGCATTAACATAATGATATCATGACAAAAAGTGCATCATATGTATGCTCATCGCGACATCTCTGGTATTAAAAGTTGTTCATAATTAATTCCAGCATCATCAATTAATCTCATGTTAGCCAACACCTCGTTTCGAATTTTCACAATACTGACAACAGAATGTGAGGCTTGAAGACCTCATAACTATTTACCCGACTTAACGAGTCACATTTAACGCTACCTGAGCACTCACCTCGTAGGCTAAAGCTCAATTATTATAACACAATTATGACACAGAAACACATAAAAGAATTATAACATAAGCCTATCAGGCATAACTCCCTATTAGTACTATAGTACACATTTAACTTCACAAAGGTAGAATTTAAACTCATAAATATTATACCACAAGGATCTCGTCCTTATATAACTTCCACCGTGGCTTGTAGCCCGGTTTAAATATTTCACATAAAACAAAAATGCGAGGATCTCGTCCTCAACTTCACAAGTATTTTATACATTGTGTCAACTGAATTTTTCAATTTTTTTTCTTTCTTCTTTTCAATAAATGTTGTAAACAATTTTTACAACACATAATGATCCTCCATACCGGTAGGGCATATAATTCATAAAATTGAAATCAAATATCCTGAAATCACATCAAAACTCACTATAGTGAGTAATAAAATTTATTTTTGGACTTATAGTCCTCAATAGTGCCCAAAAATAAAATGATAGACACGGGCTAACATCATCAAACCTCCCAACAGAGATAAACATATAAGCGGTTTACAAAATTATGATGCTCACCCATAAGCAGAGCATAATAGGAGGACTCACCTCAATATTCAGAACCGTATCAAATGAAGGAGAATTATCCTTTTATAACAAATCAGGATCATACCTGTAATGACACCATCTGGTGTATAGGCCTCAGCTAAATCATAGCGATTATATCAACGGGTCGGGCCTCCACCTCTTAGGTGCCCTTTACCCATATTTCCTCCACTCCTAACTGGATGTGCACGTGGGGTAGTAGCTGCACTGGGGCCCATAGTCTGAGTGTTCTGATAAAATCCACCCCTCCCGAATCTAGGACAATCTCTCATAATGTGCCTAGTTCCACCACACTCATAACAACCCCTCTGAGGTCACGACTGCTCGTACTGAGTCTGTGTCGGATAACTAGAATAACCGATGTAATAATCTTGTGCCGGTGGTGCACTATAAGAACTTACTGGAGCACCCCGAGTAATCTGATGTGTGGACTAAGCTGGCCGACTGCTCGAGCCTCTACCATAATGGGTCATAACTGAAGAGTAAAATCCATTGAACCCTCCAAAGTTCCGAGACCATTTGGCCTCCTTAGACTCATTCTCCTCACTTTGAACATGCTCTAACATCTTGGAAATCTCCACTACTTGCTGAAATGGAATGTCAATCTGCAACTCTCAAGCCTTACATATTTTAAAATCATAATCGAGCCCTTCAATGAATATGGGGACCCGCTCTCCAACTATAGAAACCAAGATAGGTGCATGACGGGCTAACTCACTAAACTTGATAGCATATTCTGACACCGTCATGGTGCCCTGACGCAACCGTTCAAACTCTGTGCACCACGCATCCCGGAGAGTTTGGGGAACAAGCTCTTTCAAAAGCATCACAGAAAAGTAACCCCAAGTTGGTGGTATTGCATCGACTGGTCTACCTTCTTTATAAACTTTCCACCACTGATACGCTGCTCCTGACAGCTGAAATATAGTAAAGGCAACTCCACTCACTTCCACAATACCCATGGTGCAAAGAATACGATGATACTTTTCTAGAAATCCTTGGGCATCCTCGGAAGTTGTGCCACTGAAAGTAGGTGGACTATACCTTTTAAACCTTTCAAGTATCTTTTGTTCTTCTTTTGATGCCTCTGGCCTGACCTCGAGCTGAACCGAAATAACAGGTTTTATCGGCACTACACCCGGAACCTGACTAATGTGAACTTGCTGCTCTGGAGTTGTGGTAGGAGTCTGAGCTACTCCCCCAATCTGCGACATATTTGGTTCAACATAGATCAGTCCCGACAGAGTTAATGTACCAAACATACTTAGAAACTGTGCTAAAGTCTCCTAAAGTCTGAGGGTAACAACAGGTGCTTCCGGTACCTATCCCCCAATTGGACGTACTGGAAGCTCCTCAACTGCAGTTCTGCCAGGTGCTCTAGTCGCGGCATGTGCCCTTCCTCGGCCTCTACCTCTTGCGGCCCTAGCAGTATGCGCGGGTGTCTGCTCAGCTGACCTGGTAGCATGTTTCCTCACCATTTGTGAGAGAATAGAGATACAAAGGCTCAAATTCCAAAATCAACAAATTTCGCACGATAGAAATGAAAGAAATGAAAATTTCCTAACAGTTCTTTAGCTTCTCGAAGATAAGTACAGACGTCTCTGTACTGATCCGCAACACTCTACTAGACTCGTAGAACCTATGAACCTAGAGATCTGATACCAACTTGCCACGACGCCAATTCCCACCACAGGCGTCGTGATGGCACTTAGTCTCTAAGACTATGTAAGCCGATTTTAATTACAATTGAAGCCATTTTTTAAAATAAACGAAACCAACAACGGAAATAATTATAACACATTCCCAAGACTGGTAATACTGAGTCACAAACTCTAACTGAATACATGAAATGATCTCAAGGATCGAATACTCAATATTGCTTGAATAATAATTAACAGTACAATAAAAATGAAAGGACTCCAAGGAACTGCGACGACCAAACAACTCTACCTTGAATCCTTGCGACCCCCCTCTAACTCTGTCCGAGTCCGATATCTTCAATTCCTGGCTCTACACAAATATGTGCAGAAGTGTAGTATGAGTACACCACAGTCGGTACCCTGTAAATATCAAGACTAACCTCAGTGGAGTAGAGACAAGGTACAGTAAAGACACTCACTAGTCTAATAACTTGTGCAACATAGTATACAAAATAATAGGAAACAAATAACAATAAGGGCAATACAAATAAATTAGTGATATGCACAGTAGGGCAACAAGAACACCATTAATATTGCTCAACAAATAGTAAGTACAAGTACACCCAATTAAATCAAGTCCTTCAAATAAATATCTTTCACATATAATTCTTGCAAATAACTCTCTTTCAATTATAGTTTTCTCAAATAAATATCTTTCAAATATAATTCTTTCAATAAATCTCTTTCAAATATAACTTTCTCAAGTAAATATCTTTCAAATATAATTCTTTCAATAAATCTCTTTCAAATATAACTTTCTCAAGTAAATATCTTTCAAATATAATTCTTTCAATAAATCTCTTTCAAATATAACTTTCTCAAGTAAATATCTTTCAAATATAATTCTTTCAATAAATCTCTTTCAAATATAACTTTCTCAAGTAAATATCTTTCAAATATAATTCTTTCAATAAATCTCTTTCAAATATAACTTTCTCAAGTAAATATCTTTCAAATATAATTCTTTCAATAAATCTCTTTCAAATATAACTTTCTCAAGTAAATATCTTTCAAATATAATTCTTTCAATAAATCTCTTTCAAATATAACTTTCTCAAGTAAATATCTTTCAAATATAATTCTTTCAATAAATCTCTTTCAAATATAACTTTCTCAAGTAAATATCTTTCAAATATAATTCTTTCAATAAATCTCTTTCAAATATAACTTTCTCAAGTAAATATCTTTCAAATATAATTCTTTCAATAAATCTCTTTCAAATATAACTTTCTCAAGTAAATATCTTTCAAATATAATTCTTTCAATAAATCTCTTTCAAATATAACTTTCTCAAATAAATATCTTTCAAATATAATTCTTTCAATAAATCGCTTTCAAATATAACTTCCTCAAATAAATATCTTTCAAATATAAGTCACCTAATGACACCTCATTTCAAAATCATAAGGTACGGGTCTCAGCCCAATTTCATATTTTTCACAAACAAGGGTCTCAACCCACTTTCACATGTTTCACGGCACTTCGTGCCCATAATTAAATCATCATATTTTCCCGGCACCTCGTGCCCACTTCTCATATTACATCCGCACAGACAGTTCACATGCCAATAATAAAACCATCATATTTTCCTCGGGACTTCATGCCCGCGTTTCATATCTCAACTGCATGGACACTTTTCATATTGCATCTGCACGGACAGTTCATGTGCCAATAATAAAACCATCATATTTTCCTCGGCACTTCGTGCCCACGTTTCATATCTCAACTGCACGGACAATTCACGTGCCAACATCATCATTATTTACTCACAGTACCTCGTGCCTACATTTCTTTTCATAATCTGCCTCGCAATAGCCACAAGCTCCCAATTTCAACATAAATCAGACTATTATCAATTCACCAACAAAAAGACAAATTGCACAAGGTATAAAAATAAACACAAGGGAAATCACATCATCACATAAAAATCACCAATGCAACCACTCCACTTCATCACATATCATCCCTGACAATAGCCATCTTTATCTCTCCTATAGCCACCCTTATTACTCCTATAATAGCCTCTCTTATCCCTCCACCCTGATAATATCAATAGCCACCCTTATCGCTCTTATACCCATCCTTATCTCTCCTATAGCCACCCTTATCACTCTTATAGCCACCCTTATCACTCTTATAGCCACCCTTATCACTCCTATAATAGCCTCTTTTATCCCTCTGCCGTGACAACATCAATAGCCACCCTTATCTCTCCTATAGCCACCCTTATCGCTCCGCCCAGACAATATCCCAAACACACAACAACAGTGAAATGCCACCCTTATACCCACATTATATCAACAGTGGAATACCACCCTTATATCCTCAAAATAATAACTCAAATAGCACAACAATTTACACAGAATATTCTCACGGCAACATTACAAAATCAATTCATATCACGATTTGCCCAATGGCCACAACCACTTCCAAGGATATAACAAAATCAATTAATTTTACAAAAAAATAGCCCAAGGCTCCACACAATGTATATAAAACCTTAAAAACAATCAACAATGATAGAAACATAATCAGCATAGGGCAACGCCTTCAGTAATCTAAATTTTTATAATTATACTAACAAGAATGGAGCTTCACAATACACAGTATAAGACTCTGAACCTGTAGGCAACACAAATACTGGAGCTGTAGTCAAAGTTGTTTTGAGCTTCTGAAAGATCTATTCACATTCATCTGACCACCTGAACGGAGCACCTTTCTGAGTCAATTTAGTCATAGGCGATGTAATAGACGAGAATCCCTCCACAAAACTACGATAATAACTGGCCAAGCGGAGAAAACTCCAAATCTCAGTAACTGAAGATGGTCTGGGCCAACTCTAAACTGCATCTATTTTCTTCGGATCCACCTTAATTCCTTCATTGGACATTATATGTCCCAAGAATGCCACTGAACTAAGCCAGAACTCACACTTAGAGAATTTGGCATAAAGTCTCTCCCCTCCCAGCCTCTGTAATACAATACCCAAGTGTTGTGCATGTTCCTCCTGGCTACATGAGTACACCAGAATATCATCAATAAATACTACTACAAATAAATCAAGATATGGCTCGAACACACTATTCATCAAATGCATAAATGATGTTGGGGCATTGGTTATCCCAAAAGACATCATAAGAAATTCGTAATGGCCATAACGAGTTCTGAATGCCATCTTTAGAATATCCGAATCCCGAATTTTCAACTAGTGATACCCAGATCTCAAATCAATTTTGGAGAACACCCTCGCTCCCTAAAGCTGGTCAAATAAGTTATTAATACGCGACAAAGGATATTTATTCTTAATTGTCACTTTGCTCAACTGCCTATAATTAATGCACATCCGCATAGTACCATCTTTCTTTTTCACAAACAGAACTGGTGCACCCCAAGGTGATACACTAGGCCTAATAAACCCCTTTTCAAGGAGTTCCGGAAGTTGCTCTTTCAATTCTTTTAACTCAGTTGGTGCCATACGATACATAGGAATAGAAATGGGCTGAGTGCCCTGCACCAAGTCAATACCGAGATCAATATCCTTATCGGGTGGCATACCCGGCAGGTCTGCAGGAAATACATCCGAAAATTCTCGCACGACCGGTACTGAATCAATAATAGGAGTATCAGCATCAACATCTCTCACAAAGGCCAAATATGACAAGCATCCCTTTCCAACCATACGTTGGGCCTTCAAATAAGAAATTACCCTGTTAGGAACAAGATCTAGAGAACCCCTCAATTCAACCTTTGGCAACCCCGGCATCGTCAACGTCACAATGTTTGCGTGACAGTCCAGAATAGCATGACATGGAGACAACCAATCCATACCCAGGATTATATCGAAATCAACCATACAGAGTAATAAGAGATCAACTCTAGTCTCCAGTTCCCTAATAGTTACCACACACGACCGATACACATGATCCATAGTAATAATATCGCCCACCAGTATAGATACACAAACAGGTGAAACTAAGGAGTCACAAGGCATATCCAGATAATGAGCAAAATACGATGATACATATGAATAAGTGGATCCAGGGTCAAATAATACAAAAGCCTTCTTGTGGCACACTGAAACAATACATGTGATCACTGCATCTGAGGCAATAGCATCTGCCCTAGCAGGAAAAGCATAGAATCGGGCCTGACCGCCACCCCGAGCTGGCTGGGCAGGTGGTGTAGCTGTTGGTGCTGGTGCCATTGGTCGAGAACTCTGCTGCAGAGCCCCACTCAATAGCCTAGGACAATCTCTCTTGAAATGGCCCAATTCTCTACACTCAAAATAACCCCTCCTCTAACGGAACTGCTGCTCCTGAAATTCGAAGAATCACCTGTAGAAGCCTGAGCAGACGAGGTATGATGAGAACTATGTGCTGGTAGTGCACTGAATGAAGACTGGCCTGAGAGAACACTATAAGAACCGTGGCTAGCTGATGCACTACGATGAGCTGGACGACCCGTCTGAGCGTGTCTGTAAGAACGACCCCTATCGTGGTAAAACTGACCCGCTGCAGGAACACCAATGAAATCACCTGAACCACGAGGCCTCTTAGCCTCCCTCTCAACCCGTTCCTGACTGCGAACCATCTCAATCTGATGAGCAATGTCGACCACCTCGTCGAAAGTAGCACCAGACACTCTCTCTCTGGCCATGAGTAATCGCAGCTGAAAAGTGAGGCCATCTATGAACCTCCTGATCCTTTCCCTATTTGTGGGAATCAACTAGATAGCATGACGGGCCAATTCTGAAAATCTCATCTCATACTATATCACAGACATATCACCCTGATGAAGCTGCTCAAACTGCTTGCGCAGCCCCTCTCTACGGGACTGAGGTACGAACTTCTCCAGGAATAGACCGGAGAATTGCTGCCAGGTAAGGGGTACTGCACCAGATATCTCGGCCAAAGTCTCCTGAAGGCCTGGAACCTCAATGGGAACAGCTGGTGCCTGAGCTGATCCTATCGGCTTAGCTATATCTGGAATATGCTCTTGAGCTGGAGCAACTGGTGGTACTACAGGTGTTGGTCAAACTGTGGTACGAGCTATACCTCGAACTCTACCTCTACCCCGGCCTCTACCACGGCTCCGACCTCTCGCGGCCCTAACTGGGGGCACTGGTGGCTAACTGTCCGATCTGGTAGTACGTGTCCTCACCATCTGTGAGAGAATAGATTAACAGAAATTCAGTTTTTCGGAATCAACAAATTCGCACGACAGAATACAAGAAAGTAAAATTTTTTTGAGGGGTTTTGCAGCCCCTCGAAGATAAGTACAGACGTCTATGTACCGATCCGCAAGACTCTAATAAAATTGCTTATGACTCGTGAGACCTATGTAACCTAGGCTCTGATACCAACTTGCCACGACCCAAAATCTCAACATGTCGTGATGGCGCCTATCTCGATACTAGGCAAGCCGATAATCTCAATAAAACCACAATTTCTCTTAAGTTTGAAAATATAGTATTTAAATACAATACAGAATCCCACAAATATTGATACAAACACTCCCCAAAACCTGGTGTCACTGAGTACATGAGCATCTAATATGGATACAAGTCAAAAGAAAACGGTCTATAAAATTCTAAGAACAAATACAGTAAACAAGGAGATAGAGAAGGAGAGACAAGGTCTGCGAAACACGGCAGCTACCTTTGAATCTCCGGAAGGACAACGATGCGAGAAAATCAACACCCGCTATGTCTGGAAGCACCTGGATCTGCACACGAAGTACAGGGTATTGTATGAGTACAACCAACTCAGTAAGTAACAATAATAAATAAGGAATTGAAGATAGTGACGAGCTACGCCATTATAGTTCATTTCCAGTAATTCCAATAGAGAATAGACATGATTTCAAATTCCACAGTTTAAGTCAAATCAATTTATACAATTCAAGTTCATGTAATCCGGATATAAGATCTTTCAGAGAATTTCATAACAATGACAAATAGCAACTAAGTGCAACAACAAATGAAAAATAAATACAGCCTTCTCGGGGCAACAGTCAGTCCACTCGTCACAACAACTCAACCACTCGGCTTTCATCCCTCAGCACTCACACTCAATGGGTACCTGCGCTCCCTGGGGGTGTATNCAACAAATAGAAATCAAGTACAACCTCTCAGGACAACAATCACTCAATTGGCTCCCAACCCTCATCACTCGTTGGGCTCCCAGCCCTCATCCCTCACACTCAATGGGTACTCGCGCTCACTGGGGATGTATAGACTCCGGAGGGGCTCCTATAGCCCAAGCGCTATAATCCGCACGGACAACTCACGTGCTGCACGGATAACTCACGTGCTATAATATCCTGCATGGACAACTCACGTGCCATAATATCCTTACCTCACCGACAAGCCATAGGCCTTACTCAGTCCTCAACCTCTCTAGTCTCTCGAGCTCTCCGAAATCACAAAGATCAGCCCAAACAAAGATAACATAGTGTATCAACAAATATCAAGAAAGACTGAGGTATAATACGCAAGAAAAATCATGACTGAGTACAAGAAAACAATTAGCAAATAATTCAACAAGTACGCGACCTCTGCGGGTCCCAACAGTACTATAACATAGCCTAAGCATGATTTTTGACATGATTTACAGTTAAATTTCTACAACACATAGAGAGAATATAGCTAACCATAAATTATTCAACTATACAGTTTCCACCGGACGGACCAAGTCACAATCCCCTCGGTGCACACCCACACGCCCGTCACCTAGCATGTGCGTAACCTCCAAAATAATCACATGACACAAAATTTCGGGGTTTCATACCCTCAAGACTAGATTTAAAATTGTTACTTACCACAAGCAGTGAAGTTCTTATTCTTCAATGTCCTTTCCTCGTGAATTGGCCTCCAAACGCCTCGAATCTAGCCATAAATAATTCGTTTCATTCAGTAAAATTCATTGGAATTAATTCCGTAAGAAAATGATAATTTTCCATAAAAATTTGAAATTTAGCTCAAACGTTTACTATGGGGCCCACATCTCGGAATCCGACAAAAGTTACAAAATATGAACGCCCATTCAACCACAAGTCCAACCATACCAATTTTACTCAAATCCGACATCAACTCGACCATCAAATCTCCAAATTAAATCAAAAGGGTTTTCAAACTTTTCCAACTTAATTCACCAATTAAGTGATAAAAACAACCATGGATTCGGGTAATTTAACCAATATTGAGTTAAGAATACTTACCCCGTTGTTTTCCTTGAAAATCCCAAAAATTGCCTCTCCCCGAGTTTTAATCCGTCAAAAACTGAAAATCGGACGAAGTCCCATTTTCAGAACTTAAACTCTCTGCCCAGACATTTGCTCTATGTGATCGCGAACATTCCCACGCGATCACGAAGAGCAATTTTCCATTGCCCAAATTTTACTCTACGCGATCGCGGACTTTCCCGCGCGATCGCGATGCACAACATCACAGACCTACATGATCGCGAAGAAAAAATGCGTGATTTCCATTTCTGCCCAATTTCCTCTACGCGAATGCAACCTTCTTCAAGCGTTCGCGAATAACCAACTCACATAGCTACGCGATCGCGAAGCACAAAATGTCACTGCCTCACATTAACCCTACATGATCGCAAATATCTCCACGCGATCGCGTAGAACAAAACCCCTACTGACCAACTAAGCCTATGTGATCACAGACGCAATCAAGCAATCACGTAGAAGGAAAACAACATCAGATATCAGAAAATTCCAGCAGCTGTTCAAGTCTACATTTTTTATCTGTTAACCATCCAAAACTTACCCGAGCCCCTCGGGACCTCAACCACATATACTATCAAGTCCTAAAATATCATACGAACTTAGTCGAACCCTCAAAGCACCTCAAATAACGCTAAAACCATGAATTACACCCCAATTCAAGCCTAATGAACTTTAAAATTTCTAATTTCTACAAATGACTCCGGAACCTATCAAATCACATCTGATTGACCTCAAATTTTGCACATAAGTCATAAATAACATAACGGAGGTGTACAAAATTTTAGAGTCGGATTCCGACCCCGATAGCAAAAGGTCAACTCCCCGGTCAAACTTTCCAAAAATTAAACTTTCGGCATTTCAAGCCTAATTCCACCATGGGCCTCCAAATAATTTTTCGGGCACGCTCCTAAGTACAAAATCACCATACGGAGATATTGGAATTATCAAAATTCAAATCCGAAGTCGTTTACATATAAGTCCATATCTGGCCCACTTTTCTAACTTAAATTTTTAATTATGAGACTAAGTGTCTCATTTCACTCTGAATTCCTTCTAGACCCGAACCAACTAACCTGGTAAGTCAAAAAACAACTATAGAGCATAAATTGAGTAGTAAATGGGAAAACGGGATTATAATACTCAAAACGGTCAGCCAGGTCGTTACACCGGTCGTTTTGAGTATTTTAGCCATGATACCCTAATTTATGCTCCCTCCAAGTTATATTGTGGTTACGTGACTTGCCGGGGTTCTTGGTGTCGGGTTTGGGAGAGTTTCAGAGTGCTATGGAACACATGGTCCCTAAGGTGGAAGTTTAAGTCTTAGGAGTTGATCATAGTTTGACTTTTGTGAAAATAACTCCGGAATAGAGTTTTGATGGTTCCAACAGCTCCATATGGTGATTTTGGTCGTTGGAACGTGTCCGGATGTTGCTTTGGAGGTCCGTCGATCGTTTCGGTGTGAATTCGTGAATGTTAGAATGTTAGAAGAATTTGGAAAGTTTGACCGGGAGTGGCATTTATTGATATCAGGGTCGGATCATGATTATAGAAGTTAGAATAGGTCAGTAATGTCAATTATGATTTGTGTGCAAAATTTGAGGTCAATCGGAGTTGTTTTGGTATGATCGGCATTGGCTTCGGACTTCGTAAGTTCATAATTGCTTATGCTTGAATTTGTATTGTGATTCGTTGAATATGTGTTGTTTGATGTGATTTGTTGTCACAATTAGGTCCGTTATATGTTTTGGAACTTGTTGGTATATTCGGACGGGATCCCGGGGCCCCGGGTGTGAGTCTGATAGAAATCGGATCGTTTGTGGACTTGTTGGACTACTGAAGCTTTGCAGCTTCTGGTGTTTTCGCATCTGCTGAGGGAATGACCGCAGGTGCAGCCTCGAAAAAGCGATCACTTGGTCACAGATGCGGAACTGGGCATGCCCAGCTGGGGGCACAGGAGCAAAAAACATTCTGTAGAAGAGGCCTCGCTTCTACGGTGGAGAGGAGCGCAAGAGCGTCAGTGTTCCGTAGGTGCGGCGCTTGAGCCGCAGGTGCGCATGCGCATATATAATCCCTTTTCTGCATAAGCGGTTTCTTTGGACTTAAGTGAATTCCGCACCTGCAATGGTTTTTCTGTAGGTGCGGAGCCGCAGATGCGGCAGTAAGGTCGCAGATGCGATTTAAGTGGGTAGAAAAGGGAATTTTCGAGGGTTTTGATTCATATTTTATTTTGGGATTTTAGGAGCTCGGTGGGAGATGCAATTTCGAGAGATTTTCATAGGGATTCTTGGGCTAAGGATTATTAACTCAATTTTGGTTAAATTACACTAATCTATCATTGATATTATCATGTAATTAAGAATTGGAGTCGAAAATATTTAGGGAAAAATGGTAAAACTTCTTAGACTAACGTTTTGGGTTTTGAAAGGCAAAATGAGGTCGTATTTGGATAATTATTTTATGTTTGGACTCGATATCAAATGGGTGTTCGAATTTTATATTTTTGGTCGGATTCCGAGATGCGGGCCTGTGTTGACCTTTTGGGTCAATTTTTCAATTCTTTGCAAAGATCGTAATTTCATTGTTTCAATTAGTTTCCTATAATTATATTTATAGTATGAAATTGTTTTGACTTGATTCGAGGTAAGAGACTTGTTTAACCTTGTGTGGGGGAAATTTTCCTTAGGATTTGGTATTGTTGTGATAATTTTGATATGTGAAAGTCGTGTATGCAAGATGACGAGTGCGTACACGGGCCAAATATGAAATTTTGATTTTTAGCTATGTACTTTCCTTTCATGCTTTAATTGAGTTACTTAACATGTTGTAGTCATCATATTTAGACTAATTTCACCTATCTACTTGCTTTATCTCTTATTTGCAAATTGCCCCACATGTCTAGTTGAATTACTTGCTTCATTTTTATTCTGTACTCATTATTTAACTGTGAATTCCTTACTTGAAATTGTTATTCTTGGAATATCTTGTTGTTGAATTTGGTATTGAGTTGCAAAGACCGTGGTTCCTATTGAGGCAAATTATAAGTTGTGAGACATCGTTTTTATTGAGTTACTCTCGATTGTTATAGTTGAGACTTGTGTACATTGTGATTGAGCCGTGGGCTCCTTATTGTAAAATTTTGTTATTGTTTGGTTTTCTAGCAAGTTGTGATATTTGGGTACTTGAGGTGCGAATTGTGATACGTTGTGCATTGATACACATGCAGTGGTATAAGGTCTAGGTGTTGAAACATAAGCGGTGAGATAAGATGAGCTTGATATGTATGGCTAGTATGGGAACTACTAGAAGTCATGCGGTATGATAAGGTGGGCTAAAACGCGGGTTGTTATTTTGGGAAAAATAATTCTTAAAACTAAATGTAAAGGCTCCCACGATGATATAAGGAAAGATTGTGAGTTTATTTTTATGATTTGGTACTACGAGGTGGTACCTCGGGAGTGGCCCTTGTTGATCGTTTCTCTATTTGTTGTATTTGTCTTGGTTGCTTGTATCATTAACGTGTAAATTCTTGTTTTCCTTCCATGTTGTATTACTGCCTTGATTCAGTGTTGTTAACTTTGGTAAATTCCTTATTGTTTCATTCCCATTGTCCTTATTAGTATATCATTATATATTTTCCCTTGTTTCTTATTATCTCCAGCAGGGCCTTGACCTGACCTCGTCACTACTCTACCAAGGTTAGGCTTGGCACTTACTGGGTACTTTTGTGGTGTATTCATACACCGTTTCTGCACATCTTTTTGTGCAGATCCAGGTACTTCCTATCAGTTCCGACATTAGTGAGTTGAGGTTGCTTTCGAGACTTCAAGGTTCACCTGCCCACGTCTGCAGACCTCAGAGTCCCTTTCTCTCTTGTTTTTCTTATTTCATTACACTATTTTAGACAGTGATGTATAGGATTTGTTCAAAATTGTTACTAGAGCTTGTGAATTACACTTCACCAGGTTTTGGGAGTTGAACATTTTGAGTTACAAATTTTATTTATGCAGTTGTTGAGGTTTTTAGATTTTAAGTTATTATTTCAATTATTCTTCATGTTGATAGGCTTACCTAGTTTTAGAGACTAAGTGCCGTCACGACTTTCTACAGAGGGAATTGGGGTCGTCGTGACAATTATGAACTTTTCCAGATGAAAGAAGGAGAATCCATTGAGGAAATATTTGCAAGATTCAGTAAAATCATTAGCGATCTGAAAGCTTTTGGTAAACCCTATTCAAGTGGTGATCAAGTTCGAAAAATCCTAAGGAGTTTACCTACCACTTGGCAGGCGAAAGTAGTTGCACTAGAATGTCAAGATCTAAACAAACTTTCATATGATGAACTAAGAGGAGATCTTATAGCATTCGAGAAAACCCACCTCTAGAAAATAAGTTAGGAAGAAAAGAAGAAAATAGTTGCCGTAAAATCTACAACTAAAGGACCTAAAAATGATACTGATGACAATCTAGAAGCTCTTGAAGAAGAAATTTTCATGGTATCAAGAAATGTGGATGGTTTAATGAGAAGGTATAGAAACACAAGAAGGTAAAGGATGTCATATAGGAAAACCAGGCAATACAATGAATAAGACAAGAATGACGGGAAGTGTTATGAGTGTGGTAGGTATAGGCATGTTCAAGCTGAATGTCCAGATCTTAAAACAAAAGTCTCCAGAGGGTTCAGCAAAAACAAATCCTTCGGAAGTTGGAGTGATGAAGATAATTCAAAACACGAAGAAATAGCAAATTTGTGCTTCATGACCATCCTAGAAAATGACATGAATAAATACTCTGGTTGCTGGACTGATGAAGATACATCAGACGATGAATGCAAGGAAGATACTAAAAACTGTTTCATGGCACGAGATGAAACAAGTGAGGTAAGATCCTATAACTGTTATAGATTTAATGAATTATAGGATATTCTTGACCTTACCCTAAAATAGTCTAAAACAATATTGAATGAACTAAGGAGACTCGATAGGGAAAAGAAAGACTAGGAACTTAAGCTTGAAGTCTGTGAAATTGAAAGATACGTAATGGCATGATCAAATCCACCAATCACAGTTCAGTCATGTCTAACTAGGCGACTTACCAACTGGAAAAGGACTGGTTAGAACTGATTCCACAAGTACTAATACAAGTGGTAGATCGAAAACTGGATCAATCTCTATGTGTCATTACTGTAACAAAGTTGGACATAAATATTCTTTTTGTCGATTTCGTAAATCTAATGTTTCAGGATGGATTTGAAAACCCAAAAACAATCCTGATTCCAGTAGAACTAACCAACAAGGACCCAAGCAAGCTTGGGTACCTAAAATAAGGTGATAATTTTATTTTGCAAGAACACCACAGAAAGAGCTGCAAAGGAAAATGGTATTTAGACAGTGCGTGTTCCGGTCACATGACGAGTGACAAAAATATGTTCAAAGAAGTCACAAAAATAAATGGTGAAAATGTCCAATTTGGTAATGATTCAAAAGGAAAGATTGTTGGTACTGGTACAGTTCCATTCAGAAATAATTGTGATATTACAGAGGTATATCTTGTAGATGGACTCGACTACAATCTTTTGAGCATAAGTCAGCTATATGATTCGGGATATGAAGAAAAATTCAAGAAAACAGGATGCGCCATTGAAGATGAAACAGGTAAAATCATTATACCAAGAAAAATGTATGGAAATATTTATATTCCTGATGTCATTAAAAATCTAGATAGTCATATTTGTCTAGCATCCATTTCTGACGATCCATGGCTTTGACATAAAAAACTTGGTCATGCAAGAATGCATCTTATTGAAAACCCATCCAAGCATGATTTAGTTATTGGTCTTCCCAAA
Source organism: Nicotiana otophora (assembly GCA_000715115.1). Taxonomy (NCBI): domain Eukaryota; kingdom Viridiplantae; phylum Streptophyta; class Magnoliopsida; order Solanales; family Solanaceae; genus Nicotiana; species Nicotiana otophora. Next base: position 20,419 of record AWOL01S0003183.1, on the reverse strand, counting down.
CTCAACTTTTCTAGAAATCATGTATGTGATGCATGTCAAATTGGTAAACAAACTAGCAACTATTTCTAAACCAAAGACATTGTGTACACTACCAAGCCCTTGCAATTGCTTCATATGGACTTGTTTGGACCCACTAGAACTGCCAACATTTGAGGTAAAGGTTATGCTTTTGTTATTGTTGATGACTACTCACGTTTTACATGGGTAATTTTCTTATCTCATAAAGATGAAGCTTTGAAAATGTTTGAGATTTTCCTGCAAAGAAATTGAAAGATAAAAAAGGTATCTTATCACAACCATCCAAAATGACCATGGAGGAGAGTTTGAAAGCATATCCTTTGAAGAATTTTGTAATGATCATGGGTATACCCATAACTTATCATTCCCAAGGTCACCCCAACAGAATGGGATAGTTGAGCGCAAGAATAGAACTCTACAAGATATGGCAGGAACAATGATATTAGAACATTCATTGCCAAATTACTTCTGGGCAGAAACAGTTAGTACAACATGTCATATTCTCAACAGGTGCCTCATAAGACCTATTTTGAAGAAGACTCCATATGAATTATGGAAAGGTAAGAGGCTAAATATTGGCTACTTTCTCTCATTCGGAAGTAAGTACTTTATTCACAACAATGGTAAGGATAACCTTGGAAAATTTGATCCAAGGAGTGATGAAGGTATTTTTCTTGGATATTCAACAAATAGTAGATCATTTAGAGTTTATAATAAACGTACATTATCTTTAGAAGAATCAGTACATGTTATATTCGATGAAAATAACTCTATGGCCGAGAAAGGAATCATTGAAGGTGATGAAAATACCGGCCAAGAAGTATCACAGACAAATAAGCCACATAAGTCGACTGATACACCAGTCATAGTCACAGAGTCGACTAATGAACCTGTGATCAATCTTGTCGAACCACAAAAGAAGTCGACTACTTCTATAATTGGAACCCGACCGAATGAATGGAGAAGCGAACCTGGATATCCTCAAAATTTCATCATAGGGGATCCAAACGAAGGGATGTAACCCAGAGGGTCTCTCAAAAAAAAGAAAATATTGCACTCATTTCTCAAGTATAACCAAAGAAAGTTAATGAAGCCCTAAAGGACTCCAGTTGGATACAAGCCATGCATGACAAACTTGATTAATTCGACAAAAACCAAGTTTGGGAATTAGTAGCTAAGCCAACAAATGCTACTGTAGTCGGAACAAAGTGGGTATTCCAAAACAAGCTAAATGAAGAAAGAAAGGTAGTAAGAAATAAAGCCAGACTAGTAGATCAAGGCTACTCACAGCAGGAAGGAGTCGACTATGATGAAACCTTTGCACCGGTATCACGGTTATAATCAATTCATATATTTCTTGCCTATGCATCTTTCAAAGGTTTTAAGCTATTTCAAATGAATGCCAAAAGTTCTTTTCTAAATGGTTTCATTGATGAGGATGTATATATAAAATAGCCTCATGGCTTTGAAAACTCACAATTTCCTTATCATGTGTATAAGCTAGCTAAAGCTCTCTATGGACTCAAACAAGCTCCTCAAGCTTGGTATGAAAGATTGAGTTCCTTTTTAACTAATCATGGGTTCACCAGAGGTAAGGTGGATACTACTCTATTTATTAAGAGATCTACTGAAGGGAATCTCATTATTCAAATCTATGTAGATGGTATCATATTTGGTATTACTAATCCTCTTTTGTGCAAGGATTTCTCGAATCTCATACAAAGTGAGTTCGAAATGAGTATGATGGGAGAGCTGACATTTTTTCTTGGACTACAAATCCATCAATCAGAAAGTGGAATATTCATCTGCCAAACCAAGTATATGAAGGAATTGATTCAAAAATTTGGAATGAGCAAAACCAAATCAATTGGAACTCCTATGAGTCCTTCTACAAGTTTAGACATGGATGAACAGGCAAAATCAGTAGACGAAACCAAGTATCGTGGAATGATTGGATCTCTATTATATCTAATAGCTAGTCGACCAGATATCATGTTCAGTATTTGTTAATGTTTCAGGTTTCAGTCAGCTCCTAAGGAGTCTCACTTAACAATAGTAAATCAAATTATTCGCTATCTCATTGGAATCACCTCTTATGAACTTTGGTATCCTCTCTCTAACAATTTTTAACTGGAGAGATTTTCATATGCTGATCTTGCAGGTGACAAGGAAGATAGAAAAAAGCATAAGTGGGACTTGTCAATTATTGGGAAAATCACTAATCTCGTAGAACAGTAAGAAACGGGGATCAATAGCTCTTTCCACAGCTGAAGCATAGTACATTGCAATTGGACACTGTTGTGCTCAATTACTATGAATGTCTCATCAATTGGGTGACTATGAATTATTATTTATTAAGCCTGTTCAAATATTCTATGATAATTATAGTGGTATTTGTCTATCAAAGAATCATGTGCATCATTCTAGAGCTAAACATATAGATATTAAGCACAATTTTATTAGAGATCGTGTTCTTAAAGGCAACATAGAATTATTGTTTTTAAGTTCCACCGATAAATTAGCGGACATATTTACAAATCCCTTGCTAAAAGATAGATTTTATGCATTACGAGACTCTCTTGGAATTATTTCCATAAACTCATAATTTTAGGGCCTTTTTGGCATTTTTAATTATTATTGTATCTTAGTCTAAATATTTCCTTAAGTATGTAAGGTGCATTAATTGTGTAATGATCCAACCGGTCATTTTACTTTCTAGATCTCTGTTCCCTTAAATAAGACTCCTCGTATGTTCTTTTACTATTTTATGACTTTAGAGGATGGTTAGTTCTGGTTTGGAAGGGTTTGGGTTGAAATCGGAACACTTAGTTCCTTAATATTGGCTTAAAAGGGGTAAGTTTGACTTGGGTCAATATTTTTAGTAAACGACCTCGGAAATAAGATTTAACGGTCCCAATAGATTTGTATGATGATTTTGGACTTGGGCATATGTTCGGATTGGGTTTCAGATGAACCGGGAGCATTTCGACGCTTAATATTAAAAGTTGGCGCATTGGGGGTTTTCAAGTTCTTTAAATTTGGTTTGAAGTAGGTTTTGGTGTTATCTAGGTTCCTTTGGGATTCCGAGCCTGGGAATAGATCCGTATGGTGATTTATGACTTGCACAGAAAATTTGGCATCATTCCGAGCTGATTTGATAGGAATCGGACGCGCGGAAGTGTTTCTACAAGTTTTTGAGTTTCATAATTGGATTATGTGTTTTGGCATCCGATTCGTATTTATAGATGTTATTTTGGTATTTCGATCGTGCGAGTGAGTCCGTATTATACTGTTGGATGTGTGAGTGTTATTAGATGGGGTCCTGGGAGCCCTGGATGCGAAACGGATTGGAATCGGACTCAAAAATTTGCATGAAGGACTACTGGTGCACCAGTTCAGGTGCGTCCGCACCTGCGAGATTTTGGCCGCAGGTGCGAGCTCACAGGTACTAGCTTTGATTGTAGAAGCCGACTTGGATTGGTGGTCAGTGGCCCGCAGAAGCAAAGGAAGTTCCGCAGAAGCGGCCTAGCTTCTGCGATGATAGGGCCGCAGATGCAAATGGAGGCCGGCCTGGCCTAGGTCGCAGGTGTGACAAATCTTCCGTAGAAGCGGGAGCACGTCCGCAGAAGCGAAGGGAGGCAGCCTGGGCTATAACTGCACCTGCAATGGATTTTCCACAGGTGCGCCTCTGGACCCGCAGAAGCGAAAATCGCTGGGGTAGTGAGGTTCATTTTAAGGTCGCGACTAAGCCTATTTTGGTTCATTTCTTTTACTTCTAGGACTATTTTAGAGCTTTTGAAGAGGGATTTTCACCTAGTACTTTGAGGTAAGTAATTTCTATACAAGATGAGTTTAATACATGCATTTTTGGATAGATCCTTAACACATAAATTGTAGAAATTGTGGGTTTAGTTAAAAACCTAGGTTTTTATAAAACTAGGATTTAACCACGAAAATGATTACGGAATTGGGTGAAAATTATATATTTGAGTTTGTGAGTTATGGATAATATTTATCTTCAAACATTTTCGGAATCCGGGCACGTGGGCCCGAGGTTGATTTTTAAGAATCTTCTAACTTGGGTTGGGTAATAACTCTAATAGCTAAATTACGAACTTGTGAGTGTATATTGATTAATTTATATAATATTTGACTAGCTTCGGATTATCCGGCACCATGTTGAGACATTAGAGTGAGTTTGTGGGTCGGAAAGTGAGCTTTGAGATGAATTAAGTCTCTTGCCTAACCTTGTAAGAGGAAATTTACACCATAGGTATTTTGAATTTCTATTTGCTTCTAATTTTGGGGGCTACGCACGCACGAGGTGATGAGAGGCCGTGCGTAGCTACTAATTATGCTTAAGTCCGGGTAGTTTTAGGACCCAAATCATGAAATACTTGTATTGTTTGCACCTACTTGTTAATTTAAGTGCCTAAATTATATTGAAACTTGATAAAAGATTCATAAAGACCAAATTTCACTTACTTTGAGTTTTGGCGGGTTACTTGACCGTTAATGGAAATTGTGTTTCCTTGTGTATTAGTCTTGTAATAGCTTTTAAATCAGATGTTTATAGAGTATTCTCTCTTCTTGTGGAGCTGGCCGAAGCTCCGTATGGTGATTTGTGACTTGCACGCAAACTTTGGTGTCATTCCGCGTTGATTTGATAGGAATCGGATGTGCGGAAGTGTTTCTAGAAGGTTTTGAGTTTCATAATTCGATTATGTGTTTTGGCGTCCGATTCGTATATATAGATATTATTTTGGTGTTTTGATCGAGCGAGCGGGTCCATATTATGTTATTGGATGTGTGAGTATTATTGGATGGGGTCCCGAAAGCAAAAGGGATTTGAAACGGACTCGGAAATTTGCATGAAAGACTATTGGTGCACCAGTTCCGGTGCATCCGCACATGCGAGATTGGGAGCTTGCAGGTACGATCTTTGATTGTAGAAGCGGCCTTGGATTGGTGGTCAGTGGCCCGTAGAAGAGAAGGGAGTTCCGTAGAAGAGGACTCGCTTCTGCGATGATAGGGTCGCAGATACAAATGGAGGTCGGCTAGGCCTAGGTCGCAGGTGCGATAGATCTTCCGCAGAAGCGGGAGCTTATCTGCATAAGCGAAGGGAGGTAGCCTGGTCTAGGACTGCACCTGTGATGGATTTTCCGCAGGTGCGACCCTGGACCCACAAAAGCAAAAATTGCTGGGGCAATGAGGTTCATTTAAGGTCGGGACTTAGGCTATTTTGGTTCATTTCTTTCACTTCTTGGACGATTTTGGAGCTCTTGAAGAGGGGTTTTCACCTAGTACTTTGAGGTAAGTAATTTATATACAAGATGAGTTTAATACATGCATTTTTAGGTAGATTCTTAACAAATATATTGTAAAAATTGTGGGTTTAGTTGAAAAACCTAGGTTTTGATAAAAATGGGATTTAACCACGAAAATGATTATGGAATTGGGTGAAAATTATATATTTGAGTTCGTGAGTTATGTGTAACATTTATCTTCAAATATTTCCGGAATCTGGGCACATGGGCCTGGGGTTGAATTTTAAGAATTTTCTACCTTGGGTTGGGTAATTACTCTAATAGCTAAATTACAAACTTGTGAGTGTATATTGATTAATTTATATAATATTTGACTAGCTTCGGATTGTTCGGAACCAAGTTAAGACTTTAGAGTGAGTTCATGGGCCGGAAAGTGAGCTTTGAGATGAGGTAAATCTCTTGCATAACCTTGTAGGAGGGAATTTACCCCATATGTGTTTTGAATTTCTTTTGCTTCTAATTATGGGGGCTACGCACGCACGAGGTGATGAGAGTCCATGTATAGATATTAATTATACTTAAGTTCGGGTAGTTACCAAATGCCCCGGCAACTTTCATGGATTTTATGAATCGAGTCTTCAAGCCTTTCCTCGACTCCTTTGTGATAATGTTCATTGATGATATTATGGTATATTCACGAATTTGAGAGGACCATGACGATCATCTCAAGGCGGTTCTGCAGACTATATATCAACACAAGATGTATGCGAAGTTTTTGAAGTGTGAATTTTTGCTATGCGAAGTTTTCAAAGTGTGAATTTAGGCTTAAATCTGTCACGTTCTTGGATCATGTTGTCTCTAGAGAAGGAATTAAGGTTGATCCGCAGAAGAGTGTCGTTGTGAAGAATTGACCGAGGCCTACAACTCCAATAGAGATTCGCAATTTCTTGGTCTTAGCTGGGTATTACAGAGAGTTTTTGGAGGGGTTCTCTACTTTTGCCTCTCCGTTGACTAAATTAACATAGAATGCAGTTAAGTTCCAATGGTTAGATGCTTATGAAAGGATCTTCCAAAAGTTGAAATCAAGATTAACTACGGCACCAGTGTTGACCCTACCAGAGGGTACGAATGGGTTTGTGATATATTGTGATGCTTCGAGAATCGGACTAGGTTATGTTTTGATGCAACATGGCAGGGTGATCGCTTATGTTTCTAGGCAACTCAGGAATCATGAGAAGAATTATCCAACACATGACTTAGAGCTTACGGCGGTGGTATTTGCATTGAAGATTTGGCGTCATTATTTGTATGGGGTCCATGTGGATATATTCACGGATCATAAGAGCCTTTAATATAGTTTCAAGCAAAAGGAATTGAATCTGAGGTAGAGAAGATGGCTTGAGTTACTCAAGGACTACGACATCGATATTATATATCATCCGGGAAGGCAAAGGTTCTGGCGGATACTCTTAGCTGGAAATCTATGGTAGTTTGGCTCACTTAGAGGCATATCAAAGGTTGTTGGACAAGGAAGTTCATCGGTTATCTAGTTTGGGAGTTCGTTTTACAGATTCTAGTGAAGGAGAGGTAATTGTGCAAAATAGGGCTGAATCATCGCTGGTTGTGAAAGTCAAGGAGAAGCAGTACGGTAATCCGTTGTTGGTATAGTTGAAGGAGGGGATTCATAAACATAAGACTATGGATTCTTTCTTGGCATGGATGATGGTACACTAAGGTACCAAGGGCGACTATATGTTCCAAATGTGGTTGGTCTCGGGGAAAGAATCATGATCGAGGCTCACACTTCTAGATATTCCGGGCTTTACGAAGATGTATCATGATCTTAAGGAAGTTTATTGGTGGAATGATATGAAGATAAATGTAGAGGAGTTTGTGGCAAGATGTCCAAATTGTCAACAAGCGAAGGCCGAACATCAAAGGCCCAGTGGGTTGGCACAGAACAAAGAAATTCCAACGTGGAAGTGGGAGATAATCAACATGGACTTTGTGGTAAAGCTGCCTTGCACTCCTCGTAAGTTCGACTCGATTTGGGTGATTTTGGATCGACTCACGAAATCAACACACTTCTTACCTATTAAGGCTACCGATACAGCAGAACAATATGCTCAGTTGTATATTAAGGAAATTGTCAGGTTGCACGGCACTCCAGTAACTATTATCTCAGATCGAGGGGCACAATTCACAATGAATTTTTGGAAGAAATTTCAGTAAGGTTTAGGTACTCAGGTGAATCTTAGTATAGCCTTTCACCCGCAGACTGACGGGCAGGCATAGCGGAATATTCAGACACTTGAGGATATGTTGCACGCTTATGTTCTTGACTTTAAAGGTAGCTGGGATAATCATTTGCCACTCATAGAATTTTTCTACAACAACAGTTATCACGCTAGCATTAAGATGACACTGTTCGAGGCTTTATATGTTAGGAGATGTAGATCTCCCATTGGATGGTTCGAGATTGGGAAAGCAGAGCTGATAGGACCAGACCTCATGCATCGGGCTATGGAGAAGGTTAAGATCATTAAGGAGCAGTTAAAAACTACTCAGAGTCATCAGAAGTCCTATTCAGATATTTGTCATAGGGATTTGGAGTTCAAATAAGATGATTGGTTATTCTTAAAGGTTTCCCCTATGAAGGGTATAATGCGGTTTGGCAAGAAAGAGAAATTGAGTCTGAGGTATGTCGGACTGTACAGAATCATTTAGAGGATTGGTCAGGTGGGTTACAGGCTAGAACTACCTCCAGAAATGTCTTTAGTGCACCCGGTGTTTCATGTATCCATGTTGAAGAAGGTGGTTGGAGATCCGTCGCTTATTGTTCCAGTTGAGACTATTGAGGTTAATGAGGAATTGACTTATGAAAAGAATTCTAGCTGCTATTCTTGATAGGCAAGTCCGTAAGCTGAGAAATAAAGAAATTGCCTCTGTGAAAGTTCTATGGCAAAGCCAACAGGTTGAAGAGGCCATCTGGGAGGCCGAGGAAGAATAAAGAAAAAGTACCCTCATTTGTTTGAATATCTATGTATTTATGAAGTTGTGTTCTATGAAAATGCTAAGAATTTACCTTTCATGAATTATGTTTCGCTTGTACAATTGATGTTTAAGGGTGTTCCTTTTGGTAATATATTGCTCATAAGGCCACGGTTGGCATTGTTTTCATGTTATGTTGCGTCGTTGGTTTATGTATATGTTGTTAGGTTTTAGTTTCTGGAATTCTCTGACATATGTATAGGTCCAATTACAGGGGAAACTCTGGCAAAAGATTTGGAAATTTAGGGAGTTAATCAAAAAAATTGGGAACTGTTTGTATGTGAAGTAATAGCTAAATTACATTGGATGCTAATGGCGGATTTTGTCCCTCATTCGAGGACGAATGATCTTAAGTGAGGGAAGATGTAAGGCCCAGTAAATTTCCGGTAAGTAAGTTAAGGTTCTGTGGTGCCAAGGTAGGCTAATATATTGTATTTTTGAACTTTTTGGGTTGCACAGTGCATTGGGGAGTTGAATCATTTTGACCTCGCGTCACCCAGCTCCTAGCGCGCCAGACCATGATATATCCCTCGTGAAGCCTGGTCTATAGCGCATTAGACCATGCTATATCCCTTGCGAAGCCTGGTCTGTAGCACGCTAGACCATGCTATATCCTTCACGAATCTTGGTATGTAGCTCGCTGCAGAGCTCGCCTAGCTTGGTCTGCAGCGCGATCCGGATTTCAGAGGGTCCATTCTTCTATTTTTATAACCCGACCCTACCTCGATAAATAGATGTAAGGGACCATTTTTGAAGGGAATATCTAATATTTTTAGAGAGAGAGTAAGTTCCCTAGAGTGAGAGGATAAATCTCTAAGCTAATTGTTCATCCAAAATCTTGTTCAAGCCTTGAAATTCAACAAGAAAACTCACAAGGTCTTCAACCAAGAGGTAAGATTCTAGCCCTGACCTTCAATTTCGAAATTTTGTTTGGGAATAGGTAATGAGGAGGAAGGCTTTGAGAATAAGGGTTGTTGTTTATGCATGCATGTACTAATATAGGTGGTAGGGAGGTTGTGCAGTAATTGTGGGTGGCTTATTGAAGTAGGGGTTGATTGTGGGGTAAGGGAATCCGCCATAGGAGGACCTTGAGACCTTAATGCACACTTAGTGCTTGATTAAATTCTCAAATGAGTTGAACCCCTGAGAATCTTCCTAATTATAATTAAATTTTGTCATGTCTTTAATTAGATTGAAGTCGCTAGGAGTTTCGAAATGTTGTAATAAAATAAAAGAAAGTCCGGGCAAGGTATGTTGGCTAAATTCCTTTTTTAGAATTGAACCGCACAATGTCCTTGTAAGTCTCGAGTTGCTCATTATAAATTGATTATTCCTAATAAGAGTTGTGTCAAAAGATATATGTGTTCAATACTTATTCTAAATGTTCTTGTTATGTTGTGTTACTATTTGAGAATGTGTTCAAGGTATGGGTTGCATATCTAAATGTTCTAACTTCAAGTCGTGATTCTAATGACAGTTATCATGCCAAATTGTGTAAGAAATCTCAATGTGCTTAAGACTCTTACTTGCTCACATGTGTACTTAAAGTCTTGAATAGAAATGCTTTGTTGTCTATGATCCATAATGATATTTGAAAGTGAAAGAGGTGAGCATGAAATATGAAATACGGCCAACGTGCCAAGAATGATATTACATCTGGGGCCATTAGTGCCAATGAAACAAAGAGGCATGTAAATGATGTTGAAATGAGTTGTAAATCCTTTTAATAATAAACACTTCGGGAGTATCGTTAGTCACCGAGGAAGGGTAGGTTGAAATAACCTAACCCCGAAACTACACATGCCGGTGTAGGAGTGAATTGTAATTATTCCCCTCATTTGGGATGAGATTTATGTCATGAAAATATTCCTCTTTATTGGAATGAGATGATTGCTAGAAAAGGGTGATGTCGATCCACACGACATTGTGGTGAGACGGCCTAGACGGTCGGGTCGTGATCGGACGCCATGCCGCACACATGGTAGTGATTGTGCTTGAGATTGTGATTGAGATAATGATTGAAGTTTGTGATAGTAATTGTGATTGTGGTTGATATCTTCGGATGAGACGACCTAGCCGATCGGGCCATGATCGGACTCCGTGCAAAATACACGGTGGTAAATCTATATCGGTGCTAAGATCTCCCAACCTAAAATAATAGAAATGTAATTGAAATCTTATCTTGCTCCTAACTTGATGTTTAGCATTGTTTGAGGCTTCCATTGATTCTATGAATGTTCTTTCTTGTATTGCTACTTGTTCTAATGAGAGGGTGTTTAGTCATACATACTAGTACTATTCCATATATACTAACGTCCCTTTTGCCAGGGCCGCTGTATCTTTAATGGATGTAGGTGGTTCTGCAGCAAGTGGCATTGATCATTGATAGCAACACACTCTCTTCCCAACATATTTGGTGAGCCCCACTTCATTTCGGGGTCTTGTATCTTTTGTCCTTTGTACATAGAATTTTGCGGTATAGCAGGGGCCTTGTTACCGCACTGCCGTAGCACTCTTTTATTTCAATTAGAGGCTCCATACACGTATTGTGGGTTGTACCTTCTTTTGGGAAGGTTAAACTAAAAATGTTGTAATCGTATCACTTGTTTCACTTTAACTATGATTGTATAGTGTACTATTTTGGATACCTGTTAATGATGTAACTTATGGAAATGAACTGGCATTGTTCACATGACCTCTTACCATTTAATTAATGAAATGTAATTTTCTCTCTATTCATGGACGAGTTGGGTAGACGACATTGTGCAGGCTTGCTCGACTGGGTATCCTTGTTGAGCATCGGTCACACTCCCCAAGGCTGGGGTTTGATAAACTTGGTATCAAAGCCTAAGGTTTTACAGTATCCTAGGATGTCTCGGAGCCGTGTCTAGTAGAGTCCTTCTTATCGGTGTGTTGTCGACCATATCTATAATTAGGAGGCTACTTGGGAATTTTGGAATAATACCCTTCTTTGATGTTCTAGATTGTGCGATAGAGGTGATTGGAAGACTGTCCCTCCTCTAACTCATGCATTGCTCTAATTTTTAGTATATGGCGCCTAGGAAGAAGGAAAGAACTGGCCAAGAAGCCAATGCCACCCCAGGAGTGGCAGTTGATTCTATACTTGACGATGTGGGTGAGTGCCCGGGGGGTGAGGATATTCCCCCAGCTACTACAGTGCATGATTCTACTACTCCTGATCAGACTGAACTAGTTCCTACACCTACTGAGGGTGAAATTGTTCCACCTCCAGCCCTAGCTTCCGGTCCCGGTGTTTTTGATAGGGATCTTAGGGGCTTCCCAGGCCCAGAGATCTAATGTTGCACCTACTTCTTCCTGCCAACCAGTGAATCTACTAGTTCCAGGGTGAACAAGTTTCTTTAGTTAGATCCACCAGTGTTCACAGGTACTAATCCCAAGGAGGACCCCCAGGACTTCATTGATGAGATACATAAGATTCTTCGAGTTATGCATGCTACTAAGATGGAGGGAGTGTAGTTGGACTCCTACCACCTGAAAGAGGTGGCTTATTCTTGGTTTGAGATGTGGGAGGAGTCTCGTAAGGAGGGGAGCCCTCCGGCGAGGTGGAGTGAGTTTGCCGATGCCTTTATTGACCATTTCTTGCCTATCGAGACTAAGGCAGTCCGTTCTGCTGAGTTTGAAAGTCTGAAACAAGGTAGCACGAGTGTGTGGGAGTATCATATGAGGTTTGCGCGCCTATCCATCTGTGCAATCTACATGTTGCCCACTAAGGAGGCTAGAGTATGTCGGTTTGTGCAGGGCCTTAGCCCCTTGGTTATTAATGAGGCCGCTACTGTTGCCTTGAATTCTGATATAAACCATGGGAAGCTGGTGGCATTTTCTCAAGCTACAGAGAACCGTAAATTGAAGAATAGAATGGAGCGAGAGGGTAGAAGCAAGGCCCGGTCCGTGTGAAACTTTGGTGGTTCACTTGGTGGTAGGTCGGCATTTAGGGGAGGGTCATCAGGGCCATCCGAGGATTTTGCTCAGTCTTCAGTCAGTGCACCGCCAACATGGCCCAGTCAGCAGCAATGGAGTTGTTTTAGGCCCGGTCAAAGCAACGGGGGATCCTACCAGCCCAAGGTGCGGGAAGATGAACTTAGGAGTCTGCCTGGGGAGATTCATCGGTTTTCCATGTGTCTATGCACTGGAGGTATCATGCCGACAAGTCACATATATTAGACTACAACACGGTTCAGCTAGATGACAGCCTGAGTTATGAGGAGGATCCAGTTGCCGTTGGTGACAGGCAGGTTCGCCAGTTGAGGTCTAAGAAGATTTCTGCAGTAAAGGTTCAGTGGAGGGGCCAACTAGTCAAGGAGGAAACTTGGGAGACCGGGTAGGGCATGCAGAGAAGATATACACACTTATTCTGCACTCCAGGTACGATTCTAGATCCGTTCGAGGACGAATGTTTGTCTAAGAAGTGGGGAATACAACAACCCGACCGGTCGTTTTTCTTTCTAGATCTCTATTCCCTTAAATAAGACTCCCTGTATGTGATTTTATTGTTTTATGACTTGTGGGGTCCGTTAGTTTGGGTTTGGAAGGGTTCGCATTGAAATCGGAACACTTAGTTCCTTAATATTGGCTTAAAAGGGGTAAGTTTGACATGGGTCAACATTTTTAGTAAATGATCTTGGAACCGAGATATGACGGTTCCAATAGGTTTGTATGACGATTTTGGACTTGGGAGTATGTTTAGATCGGGTTTCGAATGAACCGGGAGCATTTCAACACTTATTATTAAAAGTTGGCACATTGAAAGTTTTCAAGTTCTTTAAATTTGGTTTGAAGTAGGTTTTGGTGTTATCGAGGTCTATTTGGGATTCCAAGCCTGAGAATAGCTCCGTATGGCTATTTGTGACTTGCATGTAAAATTGGCATCATTCCGAGTTGATTTTATATGAATCGGATGCGCGGAAGTATTCTAGAAGTTTTTGAGTTTCATAATTTGATTCATGTCTTTTGGCGTCTAATTCTTATTTGTAGATATTATTTTGGTGTTTTGATCGGACGTGTGTGTCCGTATTATGTTGTTGGATGTGTGAGTGTTATTGTATGGGGTCCTGGGGGGCCCGGATGCGAAACAAATTGGAATTAGACTAGGAAATTTGCATGAAGGACTACTGGTGCACCAGTTCCGGTGCGTTTGCATTTACGAGATTTTGGATGCAGCTGCGAGCTCGCATGTGCGAGATTTGATTGCATAAGCGGCCTTGGATTGGTGGTCAATGGCCCGGAGAAGTGAAGGGAGTTATGAAGAAGCAACCTCGTTTCTGCGATGACAGGGCCGCAAATGCGAATGGAGGCCGGCTAGGCCTAGGTCGCAGGTGCGACAGATTTTCCGCAGAAGCGGGAGCCCGTCCGTAGAAGAGAAGGGAGACAACTTGGGCTAGGACTGCACTTGTGATCGATTTTTCGGCAGGTGCGACCCTGGACCCGCAGAAGCGAAAATTGTTGGGGCAGCGAGGTTCATTTAAGATCGGGACTTAGGCTATTTTGGTTCATTTCTTTCACTTCTTGGAAGAGATTTTGAATAGGGGTTTTCACCTAGTACTTTGAGGTAAGTAATTTCTATACAATATGAGTTTAATACATGCATTTTTGTGTAGATTCTTAATGCATGAATTGTAGAAATTGTGGGTTTAGTTGAAAAATCTAGGTTTTGATAAAAATGGGATCTAACCACGAAAATAATTATGGAATTGGGTAAAACATATATATTTGAGTTCGTGAGGTTATAGGTAATGTTTATCTTCGAAAATTTCCGGAATCCGGGTACGTAGCCCCGGGGTGAATTTTAATAATCTTCCAACTTGGGTTAGTTAATTACTCTAATAGCTAAATTACGAATTTGTGAGTGTATATTGATTAATTTATATAATCTTCCAACTTGGGTTAGTTAATTACTCTAATAGCTAAATTACGAATTTGGGGCGAGCAGGTTTGGAGTGGTTGACTAGGTTGTTTAATAGTATTTTTGAGGGGAAGAGGATGCCGGATGAGTGGAGGTGGAGCACGTTGGTTCCATTGTATAAGAACAAAGGTGATATCCAGAGTTGTAACAATTATAGGGGTATCAAATTACTGAGTCATACCATGAAAGTGTGGGAGAGGGTGGTTGAAGCGAGGGTGAGGAGGACGGTGTCTGTATCCGACAACCAGTTCGGGTTCATGCCGGGTCGTTCGACTACAGAAGCTATACACCTTGTTAGAAGGTTGGTGGAACTATACAGAGAGAGGAAGAAGGATCTGCACATGGTGTTTATTGACCTAGAGAAAGCGTACGACAA